>KI647032.1:0-10173 GCA_000505645.1 Steinernema monticolum
AAACCTCAGTCTGTCAGAACGAGACAATATATTTTATTCATACCCGTAACGATTACCCTGACTTCAAAGTCATTTGGCTGATGTAAGTGTGTTTGTCGGCAAATTGCATACGCACCCCCCACAAACAACGGTCAATGGTCTTGCAACGAACTACCTCATTTGCAATTTAAAGGTGTCAAACAATTGTAGCCGGTGTCTCGGTGTTCTTTTTATCAAACGAAACGGATAAACACACAACGATTGAAACTCCTTTTTACATGTTAAGTCCAGTCAAGTGTTCTCACGCGTCTTCTAGTCACCGACAAACAAACACATCCACAATGGGATTTCGCGTTACAAACACTCGGCACTTCGCTCCTCTTTTCTCCAATTTGGGTCATCCGCACGGTCGTAGACTATCGCTTCGCCCAACGTCAATCGATTCATTCTTTCCTCTGCACTGATCCCAATTAGCGTTATGCTGGAGCAAAAAATCCCTAGAAGAATACTTGTAAACACTCTTGTACTATTGTTCAATTGTTCAGTTTTTTGTTTAGAAGTTTCGAGAAGAGAGTCCACTGTATTATCCGACTGCGTGTTGTGAATGCATGCACGCGAGTTCCGCCGTTTATGTCTGCATACTCCTCCAGGTCGGTTTTTAGAACGAAATTCGTTTTTTTGTTATTTATGCGCTGCATTATTTAAACTATGCCCCGTAAAATGATGATTCGCGCCGTATGAATCGTGTAATGGCCCCTTGTTGATCTTTTTAGTCATTTTGCGTAGGAACATTTAAATGACGGGGTCAAACTACTCGTTACAAAAATCAGGTATGTAGAACAACGTCATCCATTAAAAAATCAAGCAATTTTATTTGAATTTGTTCGACAAATATGGAGACATGCATATTTTGATATTTTTTCAGCTTGTTTTCTTCTTCTCCGTTTGCCTTCTGTATTATCTCATGGAGAACAATCACTACTTGGGCGCTATTGAGGTATTCCGTCCCGCAACGATCTGTTTGGGAGTAGTCAACCTCATTGGAATTGGCTCAGCGGTACCATATGCTATGCTCAACATTTTAACAAACCCCTCTTATAGTTGTTCGGCGTGATTCTCGAAAAATCAGCCTTGATTCACGTACAGATCACTCTCCTGATCGGTCTTGTTACTCTCTGCGACCTCATAGCCCTCCTCCTCGTCCTCACAATGGCGATTGGCAGTCGAATGCAAATTACCGCTACGATTCCAAAATACTTCTTCAATGGGGACAAATTCGAGAAACTGCTCGGTCCCTTCTGGATCTATCTCTCTGCTATTATAATGCACATGACGGCGGCGGCGACCATGTGTGTCATCGGAATCAACCGACGCTTCTCGGAATTCCTAAAGGTGAGCGAGCGAGCGGAAGTCTATGATGACGACTCTGTTTTTAGGATAAAAACACTTATCAGCGCCTCTGCGAAGAAGGAAAAATAAAAACAACGAGCGAGCAACGTTCTTAAGAGAGTCTTTGATTGTTGCGTGAAAAAAAAGAATAAACAAGAGAAGTGTTGTATATGTGAGAAGCAAGTCTAGAATTTACAATTAACACATTTTTAGATGACTTTTCTTTGGTATTACGTGGTTTGTTGACTTAAAGTGCTCCAGAGTACGCACGCGACAAACGAATTATATTGTTTTTGTGATTTGATCTTTTCTCGTTCTTTCCACAGACAGAGATTCATGCTAAGTAATATACTGTTATCTTTCGCAAACAGAGGACTACTGGATTGGTTCAGTGTTGCTTGATTTTCGGACCTTTAGCAATGAAATGTCATAGGAATGTCGTTAGTTTGATAAAATTCATAAACTCACAAACTCAAATTATCTGACATTCATTGTCAAAACAATGTGATTTGTGTGTTACGTATTAGTTTTGAGCAAACATGTTTACCACGTTAAAATGACTATAAGTTTGTTTTATCGCGAAAAAGCAGAATAAAAAGCAACAGCAACTGGCAACACATTATCTTCAAAGATTAAAATTACCATCTATTTGTATTGTTTACGTTGTGTTGATTCTGTTACGTTCTATTTCTCTTTTTTTTCTTTTTAGCACTTAACAGTTTTGTTTGTTTGTCCTGCGACTTTTCCCCTTAATGGCGACCGATCAAAGCTCTTTGCTCCTCAATTCTCCGTTCGACTTCTCATCGTATGCGATAATTCATGCTTAAGCGCCCAGCGCATTGGTGTCGGAAACCCGTGTGATCATAAGAATCACACGTAATAAACCTTCTTGAGAAGGAAGAAAACTTTTCCTGCAAAACATTTGCTTATCAAAAACCCTAAGGAATTCTTACTCGCAGGAATTCCCCTTTATCACTTCCGTCAGTGGCTAACCATGCTTCACATAGTCAAATCAGCTCTCTCCGCCTCATGCACTTACCGTCTTCGGTCCTCTTATCACCAATAAGCAAAACCGTCGCGTCTTTCTTTTATCACATTGGCGCCAACTGCCAATTCTCTTCTCATTTCTCTTCGAATACGATTTTCTTCCGTGTGTCATCATTGTTTGGTCGTTAGCCTCTGATCGATCGAATCTCTCGAGAAGATGTCTTCCCAGACAGAATCCCCCGATATCGCTAACAGGGAGTCCATTTGGACTTCTATCAAAAAGAGCTGTATGTTGGTCAAGGCGGCATTTCTAAATCTCTCCGTTGAACCCATCATCTTCTTTGTTTATGTTGGATGGGTTTTCGGGAACACTTTGCAGTACCCTGGATTGTACAGAAGGTAAATGTTTGAAAGTAAAATAAATAAATTTAGTGCTCGTTTAAGTTAAAATAAGTTAAGAAGTCACTTGAATATTTACTTTTTTCATAATATTGGTTTAGAATCTGTGAAACGTATTTCTCTGAAGACCACAAAATTCACTGTCGTCATCTGAACACTCCTCACCTGGAAGATAAAGTTCAGATTCATTCTGCGGAATGGTCCCTCTACAGCTCAATTTGCTACTTCACTCCGGCCATCTTTGCCGACACGCTACTTGGCGCCTACGGTGACAAGTACGGTAGACAAGTCAACATCCTTGTGGGAATCGCAGGAATCGCTTTCGCCGAGTTCGGTTATATGCTGACCATTAGCGAAGCCGCGCACACTCCCTACTGGACTATTCTGTTGTTTGCATTGACCACTGGAGCCACTGGATACATCGCATTAGTAAGGGATCTGCTTTTCAGAACTGCGATTAAGAGAGTTAAAGGTTCCAGTTTCGTGCAACGCCTACTTAGCGGACACAACGACGGACAGTGATATGCTGACAATGAAGTCGGGCATGCTAACGGTAACGCAGTCGTTAGCGAGTGTTCTTGGAGGAGTTATTGCGGGAGCCGTTTCTAAAGTAAGGGCAAATTTTAATAATAAAACAAAAAAGACCTTTAGATGAACATTCCTTTGGCTGTGGACATTGAAATAGCGTTATTTGCAATAGCATTCATCTATACACTGTGGAGGATTCCACAGAAACCAGGATTCGTAGAGGAAACTAAGCGGCAAAGAGGTGAGCGAGCGCTTTTAGACACAAAATAAACAAAGCAAACAAAGATTGACTGAGGACTGTTGAGAGTATTAAGCGATAGAGAAGTCTGTAGAACAGGTCATGCCACCATAGAGTCGAAGTTAAAAGCAAAGCAAAAAAGCTATTGTATTGAGTAACATAACTTTATAGCAAATTAAGAAAATAAATGAGAAAACGTTACTATGTAGGCAATACTTTGACATCTCTAAAATCCACAAAATCCGACGCGTCCAAATTTTTCAATGAACTGTGGAGTCTCCTCAAAGACGGATTCGTAACGTACACGCGTCGTCGTGTTGGACACCGAAGAGCATTCATGCTGATCACTGCTGTCGTCCTAATGCTTACTTATACCACTTCCGTTGAAACGAGAACAAGTGAGTATTCAAATCTTAAAAATTACTCATTTAATCGTTCTAGGTTTTGTAATGAATACTTACGTTTTTCGCAGAACTAGCGACCACGCTCTTGCATGGACGTCACAAGACATCGGTTATTGGAATGCGAGTGGATTTTTATGCTGTAAGATTTTTTTTAGTTGAAATATCCTAAGTAAAAATTTAGTAATTGTTGGTACCCTCGGAGGTCTCGTAGTGTTCAAAAAGGTCTTCCATTTGAGAGAAACAACTCTTATTTTGATCGCCCTTGTGTCGAGTTCCATTCGAACTGTCGTTATCGCTTTCGCCACCGAAGGATGGCACATGTACGCAGCGAACGTGTGTGGAATCTTTAGTGGATTGGTCCAACCAGCAGTTGTTTCTTTTATAACACAGGTAGACCATTTCATATAAAACCGAATAATTACCCTTTATGATAACATAATTCATTTGCAGCTCGTTCCTTACGAAGAAACCGGTCGCGCCTTCTCACTCTTCGGCATCGGAGGTGACATTGCCTTCATTATCTCGAACCTCGTTTACAGTAACATCTACCGAAGTACGGTAGCCTGGATGCCCGGATTCCTCTTTCTCTTCATTGCATTCATACAATTTCTAGCGGGAATAGCGATGTTGTGGGTGCACTTCTGTGCTGCTGCAGAAGGTGTCGGTAGGATCGATCAGAATCTCAATGCACCGAGAGACATCCAACGGGTCAGCCGACCTATATGACGTAGTGAAAACCCCGTTTAGGCGATTTCAACGCTCGCGGAAGAATCCGATGACGGCAATCAAATATCGGTGATCACAACAAACGGTATTGAAAACAATCGCAAGATTTCAAAAAAGAAATCCACGGCTTTGAGTATTTACGACCACGCTATGCAAAGACGATTGCAGAAGGAGAATTCCGCCGGATTTTGGGAGAGTTTGACCGATGTAAGAAGAGATCGGAACGGGTCATTTTACTGATAAAATGAGTGAAAACTGTACATAGAAAGTAATTTGCGATCTCTGGAAGAAATGTAAATAGTCGGAATAAATGTTTTACGATTAAGGACATTAAGACAGTGCACTTATTTCCCATTACTTCTTCTGCTCTTACGCCAGTTCCTCAATGACCACTTCGTCGATCTTCTCAACTCGCTTCGTTTCGGCTTTTCGTCTGTCCGTTCGTTCCAGCTGCGCTTGAATCCGTTGTCTTTTCTTCTTATTCTCAATGATCCAAACAGGAAACCGTTCTTTTTCGGTCGACTTTTCACGTTGAATCCAATGTTTACAATAGTGTGCAACCAATGAACTCATCGACTCAAACGTCTTCGCCCATGGGTCGCCGTAACACACCCGAAATTTTGCTTCTCTACCGTAATGCTCCATCGTTACAATCGGGAAATCGTACATCTGTAAGCAAAATATGAATTTCCAAACGTCAAAATAACTTAATTACCGTCCCATTCAAACTACGATATCCAACGTAAAAGTCCTTTTCCTTCCCATCGTCAAAACTTGGAATTTCGTAAATCACAAAGTATCCTTTCTGCATCTTCGCTTCTGATGGAAGCAAACAACCGATGTATTGACCATTTTCAGGCTTCTGAAACGTTAGACTAATTCCACAAAATCATGTGTATACAAACATCAGATATCGGAGAAGATTTTCGATAAGAAGCGGAAATAACATCCAAAATCACATTTTCAGTTCTCCGTTCAATCTCCGCCTTCGGATTCTGTCCTTCAAAAATCCAAACGGGAAAACAATCGGTTGCGTCAGTCCTATTGTCGACAAATCGTGCATTACGGTAGAAAGCAATCAGTTTCCGAAGACTTCGAAATTCTTTGCTCATCGGATCGCCATAACAAACGCGAAATTTCGGCGATTTCCGAAAGCGCTGCATAGTGGCGATAGGAAAGTGATAAATCTAGAAATTCATTAACCAATATCATTTGTAATATTACGTAACCAACCTTTCCATTTTTTCTCCTGTAGGCAATATAGAGATCACATTTATCTTCAGTAGAAGCTTCCAGTCGGCGATAAACGACGAAATTTCCTTTTTTCACAGTAAAACGGACTTTTTCGGCATTCATCTGACCAACATACAGGGATTCGTCCGAAGCCATGCCGTGTGAATCTTCGTCAAACATTCAAATGTACATTTCCCGAAATCAAAGAGAGTCGAACAAACCAATTGATCGGACCAGCTGTGTTGTCTCGTAAATTGAGACATTCTTGAAGCTTGCGTTTTTACATTGAAGTGTCGTTTGCTTAACGAGGTAAATGCAGGTCGTAGACAGTTCTGGACACTTTGCTCAAACGGACAGTACTTGGATTGTTTGCGCACATGAATATGCAGTTTGCGCGTGTTAATTTCAAAGTTGTTACCTATCATCTAGTTGTTACGTGAACGGTGGTGCGCCAAAACATTTGAGAGAGATCACTTCTGTATACAACTTGAGAGGGATTACTAAATTTGAGACAACACGGCGCTAGTGAGGCCTAATGAACGCCTTTGCGTCCACGGCTTCTGAGCAGAATCCTGTTGTTTGTAAACCGACAAAGCCAGCTCAAAGCCAGACAAGTTCGCTCAAACTGTCCAATTTTTTTGTTCAAACTGTCCTGAACCCGTATGAAACTCTTTCGCATGTTTTGGAAATCAAATGTGCAAGTCTGTATTTAGCAAAATGATTTTCGTGTGAAATGTGCGGACAGAAAATGCGCAACATGCTGCTCGTTCTCCTTTATTATAGAGGGGGGATACAAAAATAATATGTTCTATACAGACATTGTAACAATAAGTAAATAGTAAAGCCTCGACAAAGGAATGTTTCAACAAACAAAAAGTTCTCTAATAGGAAGGATGCGCCCTCACTTCGATCTCTTTGATGTCCTCGAGTAGTCGATCGGTCGTCGGATGACATTCGTTTTTTGCAAACGTCTTCCAGTCGATGTCAACATCCAAACCGGCAAAAGTGCATGCGTAAGCCGCTTTCTCTTCTTTCTGCGTCCGTTTGTGAGGGAAAAGATAACTCACTGGAACTCCGACCAGAACCACGATAATAACTCCTGAAATAAAATGATTTTTAGAGATTTAAATGAACCAACGAACCGAGGGCAGCGTACATGTAGGGAGAAACGCGTGAAAAGGTCGACGTATCGGGATTACCGTAGTGAAGATTCGCGAGCATAACGTGTTCATGCAGGTCGGAGGGAGAGTGGTGCTTCAAAGCGGAAATGTGAACCTTATAGTGAGTGGAGGCGTTGAGGGAATAGTCGATGCACGCTTTGCTTGAAGAAGTGTTACTGCCGAGAGGGAGCATGTAGTCAGCGTAGGGCTTCTCAACGTTGTAGCACACCGAACAGATCATGACGAAGATACCGGCTATAGTAAGACCTGCGAAAGCGCCGTTTTTGTTGGCCTTTGGGACAAGAATTCCAAGAAAAAACAGTCCGACGAGAGGACCAGCTGTGGCTCCAAGAGTCGACAGAGCGGCCTAGAGGGAGTTGAGTATACCAAAAAAGAACACATGAGAAGAACATACATTAAAAATCCCTCCCATATAGTCGCAAGCAAAGGCCAGCGCTGTTGCTGTAACTCCAATTGCGATAGTCGAAATTTTCATAATCTTGGATGCTCGCTTCTCGTCCGCTTTCTTCGTTGTATGCTTGAAAAAGTCCTCCCAAAGCACGGCAGTCATCGAATTCATCCCACTTGAAGTCGTGCTTAGAGTAGAACTGAAGAGAGTGGAGAGAAAAAGCCCGGGAAGGCCAGGTACAATCTCTGAAATTCAGATTAGAATTGTTGAAATAATGTTAACACCTACCCAAAACACGAGAAGCCATGAGAATACTCATCTGATCGGGAGTATCGATCTCTCCAAGAGCCATTGGATCGCATCCGTTGAAGTATGCCAACATCAGCAGACCGATGTAGCAGCACATAGAGCCCATGAAGAGGAAGGCAGGTACGGTAAAAGTCATAACGATGCGAGCACTTTTGAGCGAAGGCATCGAGCAGTAGCGTTGGAGAGCCATCTGGTTGAGTCCGTAGAAACATGTCCAATGAAGAACTCCGCCAACGAGGGAGATCCAAATGCTGTTGTACTGCAAAGGAGAGGGATCGAATTTGAGCATTGATTTTGAAAGGCGTCCGGTATCCTCGCTGATCGCAAAGACATGACCGATTCCGCCGGCATCCATGGTTCCCTTGATGAGGAGGGTGCCGAGGCCGATGTAGAGGAAAGCCGCTTGGAGAGTGTCCGTCCAGATGACCGCTTTGATTCCGCCGATTGTTGTGTAAATCGTGCTGACGACGCCGACTACCTGAAAATAACGGGTATGATTTTTCTTACATCATTTAAAATCTCTATCGTTTAAACAAATTCATTGATTAAAAAATTGTAAAAAAACTGAAAAAGAGTAACATTTTAATTACATTAGGTTTCAACAAACATTTACTTTTGAACAGCGTTTAAATAATCTATGCGTTTAGAACGCTTACCAAAATAAAAGGCCAAAGGGGAAGATCAGTAACTCCAACAAGGGCGACGGAAGGTGCGTACATAACAACGGACATGTAGAAGAGGGTTGAGATTAAGAAGAGAATCGAACCGATTCTCTGTAGAAGACGACTCCCGAAACGCATGTAAAAGTATTCATAGACACTGATAAACTAAAAACACACGTTTCACAAGTATTTTAAAACAGCGCGATTACCTGCAGCTTATAGAAAACTGGTACAAAGAAAATTCCCGTAATTATAAAAGAGAATACTGCGGTAACAAACGACATTCCAACAATCATTCCTTCAAGCACAAAACTAGAAATTAAGTTTTGGACCCCTTAACTAACCCTTCTGGTAGATCTCCGCCGGTAATCCAAGGAGTGCAATTCCAGAGATAAAAGTGGTCAAAAGTGACAAGCAAACAGGAATTATAGGTAGCTTTCGTCCTCCAGTTAGGAATTCGGCTGTTTTGCCGTGTTCGTGCTTCTTCCGCTTCGATTGGACTCCATGATAGACGCCAACAAGCACCGACAATAGCAGAAACAAGGCGAATATGATAAAGTCAACTATCCGAAACATTCTTTCTGGTCAGGTGCTGTTTGTGGCTTCCTTTCGGACTGTCTAGAATCGCAGATAGATAAGAAAAAAAACGAACAAACAAGGCAGCTGGGATGATTCGAAACCCAAATGATTGCCACCGTCGCGATTCCGTTTCCATCTTCACCTCTTTTTACGCCGCGTAACGTCGCGTGGAGTCATCAATCAAAAATTGGCATCAAAAAATCGTGGCACATGACGCCGCCTGGATTCCGTACAAGGGAGGCGAGGCTGAATGCTCTTCTTCCTCGTTGGGTGCTTTTAAAGAAGTTACCAAAGGTCATGTAGTTTGTACTCTTAGATTACAAGGATCTGTGGTCTCTTTTGTGAATCCAACTGACGCAGAAGGCTTTGTAATCTTTTTGATCTCTTCCTCCCTTTGACGAGTGATTGATCGACGTTAGGCTTATTGCAAGCCGTGGCTGCTTCCAAACAGGTTCTTCTGCCGCCTTTGCACTCGTGCGACGTTCTGCAAAAATCGCACAACTTAAACCGACGTGGTTGAGAAGGCGAGCAAGTGTGCTAGAAGGAGCTCGGCGCAATGTTCCAATATCACTTTGACGACGTTCCAAGCATAGAAACGTGATCATTAATCATAAAAAAAATTGAAGTATTTGACGGAGTTTAAATTTATGGAATCAGATTGCATCGGGGGAACAAAAGATGCTAAATAACTTGAGGGCAAAGGAGTTCAGGTTGGAATATGTGCAATCGACTTTTAGGAGTGTCTTTGTACTCGAAGGAATTCGATCAAATGATAACAGCGCGATTTGTCAAAAAAGCATGTTGCTATTTAAGAATTATTGTGTAGGAGGAGGTTACGTGCATAAGAAGTAGACTCTCGAGGACGACATTGCGAATATTGAAAAGATGGAATAGATAATGATTTGTTATTTAAAGCGCAATAGCTTTAAGATTGACTTGAGAAAGTAATATAAATAAATTCTACATATCTCTCGAAACACAATGTTTTCTTTTTGGCTAATATCACAATTTTGACATAATGTTGTCTCATGAGATTTATTTTGTTGAAGACGTGATTATTAAAACCGATTAAAAATTGATATAAATTTAACGAGATAACATCATGTAAACAAAAAATGCTTTTAAACTCAAAATTTGTCTTTACGATCTTAACAAATTCCAACCCTTCGCC
>KI647049.1:4422-19515 GCA_000505645.1 Steinernema monticolum
TCAAAACAACTTACGAGGGTCTCCTTCTCTTCTCCGTTTCTGTCTTGCGATTCAATACTTGCTTGCTGACATTTGCTCAGTTGATTGAAGAAGCTCCTCTGCGAGATAATCAAGAAACTCCAGTGAGCAATGTTCCCAATGGTGAGGAGTGCGAGAACGAGCAAATGGAAGTAGAGAACGACGAAGATCTTCTCATTGAGAATATTCAGGGGGAGGGTGCATTCCATTGTGTACTTCTGAAGCTGTCCGGGGACGAGGATGTCGATGTCACAGAGGGTTACGCGAGGGAAGAGACCTGAGCTCTGCCAGTCGCCGAGTCTGTGCTGGAACACTTGGAAGGGGTACGTGAAGGAGCCAAGGAAAATGGAGAGCACATAGATTTCTCCGGCAATCACGAAGAGAAACGATAATTTCATCGAAAAGTAAAGGAAAGTTACGAAAGTATTTCTAAAAAGAGGGTTATTTGAATCTAAATATCTGGCTGTACCTTCTAAATAAGTGGAAATATTGATGATTGAGTTGAGAAGCGCTCAGCAGCATATTCGCACTTTTTTGAACAACCTGTAACTGCTTACTCGGGCTTCCGAGGCACTCGTAGCATTCTTTGATGATCGGACGGATGTGATATCCGCTGATCCAGTTGAACGTTCTCCACAGGACGTGCGGGAGCATCAGGAACAGGGCGAGGCCTACCAGAATGAATCCCGTCCACTGGTAGTATGCGATCTGAGGGCCGCTTCTATGGGAAACATCCGGAATCGTCGAGTTCAGCGGCACGTAGTAAGTGTTCTCGATAAGGCAGTAGTCGTGAGTGTACGCGTTCCAAGTTCCCAGGAACTGCGCCTTCGTGAAACAGTGGATCTTGGCGCCAACAAGCAGCTATAGGGCAACTGTTAATTTAGGTGTCGAAATTTAGGCAAATCACCTTTGTAAAGATGATGGCGGCTGCTGCGACCATCACAAAAGGAGTGAATTGGTAGTTGAGGCGATCGACGATATCCTCTTCATAACGAACTTCGATTATGTTTTCGACCAACGAAAACGCGTAATCCATTGCAACCCGAAGGAGTTTCGCGGCGGTGAAGTAGTATAGCAAAGACAAACTACCAAGAACACCGCGGAAGGGGAAGGAGTGTCAGAATGTTTAAGTAGGTATAATGGGAGCGCCCGCTGATAAAGCGATAGTGATAATAAGAGTTGTAACGTCGTCGAACAAGGACCCTTTTGATTGCAACACTCACTCCCTATATTCGCACGAAAATAAAATGTCACGTGTAAATCCTCAAACTGAAAGGAATTCAAAAGGAACGGGAGAACAAGGGCTACGCTTGTTACCTCGACGTAAATTGGCTTAAACTGTTTTAACTACGGAACTTAGCAGTTTTTTTTCGTTTTATGAAAGGATATAAGGTAATCCAGCGGCTCTTGGTTCTAACGGACCAGAAAATTAGCGAATTTGCATCAGAAAGCGTAGTATGTCGAAATTTGATTTGTCTGATAATGAGCTGGCAATTTCATATGCATATTGTCAATTGGAGGGATATCGTTGCAGGACTTTCGAGTCTGCTAAGAAATCTTCAAAAGCTATTGTCTGCTTTTTTCGCTGTTAAACGACAGGGTAGAGTTTAACCGTGCCGTGCAGGCATTTCACTTTGAGATCCATTTTTGCCTAGATGTCTCAAGTAATAAACTTTTTTTTTGAAAACGCTGATATTTACAGATTGTACATATATGTTGTGTAAATGTGCTTCGTCGGCAATCAAGATTTTTTAAAAAACGACTTACGAAACGAGCTATCTCAACTAACTGTACAATTTTTGGAAAAATGACCGTAAATATGCGAAAAATCTGCATGGTGCGAAGTAACTCTTACCGTACCACGACGAAGAAAAAACAGTAATCGGCCCGAATTTTTCTGATTTTTTTGTCGATTGCTATAACATAAAAAATTGTTTCCATTGCCCATCATTCACTTGTAAATGTTTGTTTATATACTATAAAGCCAACAAGGATAAATTTATTTTATTTACAATCGCGCTATCTTTCCGAAGAAGGGTTATATCAATGTTTCGATTTCACATTGTCCAAGTTCTTCTCAAAATGCTAAAAACACGTCTGTAAGTAAAGTAATTAAACGAAAACTCACCAACTGCGCCATTTTTAGGAAAATGTCACTTGTGAGGAACATTCCCACATGATGTTTGAGGAGTCCGAGAACGACGATCAGATCGGTTCCTTGGATTTCGTGTGCGTAGTCGTCTATCAATGCAGAAGAACTGCTGACTGAGAAGCTTTGGTCAATCTGAAAATGCGATCTTAAATAAAATAACTCAATTCGTTGAACTTACGCCCTTTTTCGGCATATCATCTTCGTCGGAATCAATGTGTTTCGAGGAGAGAAGCGGAACAGTCGAGTCTCTGGAATTGGTGCCACAAACAGAGTGCGGATAATCAGCCTGGACGTTGCGCATGTCATGGATGAATCCGTTCTTTCTCGCCAGAAGAGCAACCCAGTACGCTATGTCAAGGAAGGTAAGGAAGCCGAGAATCAGGAGGTAAAAAAAGAGGAACACGAAGATCTTCTCGTTCAGCATGTTTAAAGGTAGAGTGCATTCCATGGTGTACTTCTGGAACTGTCCGGGAACGCGGATATCGATGTCGCAAAGTGTGACTCGAGGGAAAAGACCTGAACTTTGCCAGTCACCGAGGTCATAACGAAGGACTTGGAAAGGGTAGAAGAATGATCCGAGGAAGATGGATAGGACGGAGAGCTCAGCGATGATAACCACAATGAATAAGACCTTCATGAGAATGTATAAGAAGGTGATTACGGTGTTTCTAAAAACAATCTTATTTTAATCGATTACTGTAAATGTGTACCTTGGAAAGATATGAAAGTAACTGTGACTAAGTTTGCTCGCTTCGTGCAGAAGTCTTGCAGACTTCTCAATCGCTTCACTTCGTTTCTTTGAATCATTCTGCGAGTTGATGCATTCTTTGATGATCGGGCGAATGTGATACCCACTGATCCAGTTGAATGACCTCCAAAGTACGTGAGGGAGCATGAAGAAGAGCGCTAGGCCGGCGAGGATGAATCCCGTCCACTGGTAGTAGGCGATTTGTGCTTCACTTCGTTGCGCCGTGTGTGGGATGTTCGACTCTTGAGGAATGTAGTAGGTGTTTTCGATGAGACAGTAGTCATGAGTGTACGCGTTCCAAGTTCCCTTAAATTGCGCCTTCGTGAAGCATTGGATCGATAGACCGAGGTACACCTGAACTAGGCCATTACCGTAATCTTATTGGAAGCAAACCAACCTTGGCAAAGAGAACTGAAGCACAGGCTCCCATCACGATTGGCGTGTACTGATAGTTGAGTCGGTCGATGAAGTCTTCCTCATGGCGATCCTTGAGGATGTTATCGATGAGTCCGAAAACGAAATCCATTGCACAAGGTCGAAACTCTTCGTCTCGAGAGTTCGAGTGCGGGCGCACGAAAAACTGAACGTCCAATCGACGGACGCCGAAGGGAAGAAGCCGAGTACGTAAACGACGCTGAGGGGTGCGACTGTGTGCGCGCGTTAAGGCATTCTAAGGAACTGATAAGAGGTGTAGAGAACGTAGAGGAGCGATAACTTAGGACTCCGTAGAGAAGGTTTGTTCGAGATAAGGCCAAAGATTCGTGGGAGAACGCCGTTTGTTCGATCAATGGCTCCAAGAACTGCATTCGTTCAACGGAATCACGAGGAGCTTCTAGGCATTTGCTTGCTAAAAAGTTCAAAAAAGCAATAAAAACAAATGACATTTAAGCCGATTTGAGGGGTATTAATGCAGATTAACGAAGATGTAAACACAAAATACAAATCCTTTCTTTTAAAACATTACATACTTTACATTTTCGGTTAACAACCTCTACGCCCTGCCACTGTTGTTTGCAAACAAATGACTCAATTCGTTGTAAATCTTATCTTATTTCCTGCTTTCTCCCCCTCAGTGGACCAATTTTTCGTGCTTGCCGGGTTTTCCGTTCCGTTTCGTCATCTCAATTGGTTTATCAGCCGAATTCCTTGAGTCACATGACCCTGAGGGGGTGTTTGCGGCTGTGAATCAACAATAGTCGTTTAAAAATAAGCTATATTTAGTTCTTAGTTGAAAAGGAGTAATAAAAAGCACCGAACGATGAGAGAGTAATTAATTAATTACTAAATACAGTAGGAATTGTAAGAATCGATGAGAATGAAAGGTTTCTTTTGTTTCAGAGTCAAAAGGGAGTTTGAGAGGAAAACAAAAGACGACCATACGGCGCGCGAACACTCAGAAACGAAGGTCCGAATCGGCCGAAAAGTTGGAACTGTCGGAATAGCGGTAATTGAGTGGAACCTCAATCTTCTGACGAAAATTGTCCTTCTCCTTTAAGTTTTTTCCCAATCCGCTTTGTCGTTTGCTTTCGATAAACCGTTTGTAGTGCTCGAAAAGTTTCGCTACGATCTCGGAAGTGACGATTTCGCCCGAATTGGAGACCATCAGATGGAAGACGAGGATTCCGTCGCGTTGAACGTAGTCTCGCACGAATCCTTCGAGGTGATCATGGTACCCTTGCTCACTTTCCTCATTCTCACGGCTCTTCTGAAAAAGTGGCTTAAGAAAAGAAGCAAAGTACGGTACTTACGCCAGAGACAAGAAGGTCGCGGATGAAGTCCTTACGGCTGTCGTCGGAGTGGAGAATGGAGATCCAATAGAAGAGGTTCGTAATAGTGGTGACTTGCAAGAACACCACCCACCACCATAGAAACACAAAGAGTTTCTCGTTGAGCATGTTGGCACTGAGTACGCACTGAACGGTGTACGGTAGAACCGTTTTCCCGTCTTTGTTGATATAGAAATCGCACATGGTGACACGAGGGAAAAGACCTGTTTCCTTCCATGTCTCGCCGCGAAGAAACGCTTGCGTGATGTGCCATCCCCACATCTGTTGTCCGCCGCCGACAAACGCCGCCAACAAGAAGAACTAAAGGGATTTGATGAGTCAGAGAAAGAGAGGGGTACGGTACTTGAAGAAAGTTGTTCAGGATGAAGAGCACCTTTGTCATCAAATAGATAGTCGCGAGGTACGATTGGGAGAACATCTTGGTGAAGAGACTAAAGAACATGGGTTACGGTAGGTTGTGTGAGATGTTCAGTGCTTCAATAACATGCTTATTTCTCTATGATCTGTCACCGTAGTCTGATTTTCTAAAATCCCCTCTCTCAACACAAAGACAAAAGATCTGATTTGCTTCGTTGACTATACGATCGTAAAATGCGTGTAACTGCTTGTTGCGAGCTGCGCCGAAAGCGATAAGCGTCTTAGGGGGCCGAATGCCCCTGTTTAGTTGTCCCCCTTATCTTCGAGCTGAAACCAACCGCGTGAAGAAGACAAGCGGCGAACTGTGAGTGTAGAACTTGGCGTTCGCGCGGAATCCGTCGTGCAGATGATTCACAATCACTTCAACCTCTTCGTTCGCGTCGCTACTGTGTTTCTTCGACGCTATATGCGCCATTGTGACGATCGCGCGGAGTTGAAGCCCTGAAAGCATTTTGAGTGGATTCTGGAAAGGAGAGGGACGACTTACCGGAAGTCCAATTGAGCATACGCCAAAAGATGTGCGGAGCATTGTAGCAAAAAGCTTGAAGGATAAGGATGAAAGGGACCCACTAAAGGCACATTGCATACACATGAATAAGAGGATTACGGTAGGTACCTGGTAGTAGATGAGCGATTTCGACTCGCGCTCGCGAATGTCCGCGGGTACTGCGCGATCGATCGGCACGTAGTAAGTGTTCTCGATAAAGCAGATGTCTCGGGTGTACTGTACCCAGGGGGATGGAAACTCACCCCTCGTCCAGCATTGGATTGGATCACCCCAGTACTCCTGCAACGAAAAACAAAACAATTAAAAGTAAGGATTAAAGAGAGAACCTTAGAGAAGATGGTGAGCGCGGCACCGATGGAGATGTAAGTGGTGATCTTGTAGTTGAGACGATCGATGAAGTCCTCCTCATAGCGAGGCTTCGAGATGCTTTCGATGAGACCCGTGAGCCGATTCATGGCTCCTGAAAGACAACAAACGAGATTACAAACAGCAACTATGAATAAACGACGTATTGCAGAGGCACCGCGCGACCGACTGCCGCCGATGATTGTGGAGATCGACGAAGTGGCTCCGATTGGAGAGGAGAAGGCGTGAAGGCGGAGTTTTGCGATCTCCGTCTGCGCAGAAGAAGAGAAGCACGGTCGAGCGACATGGAGATGGCACGGGGATCACACTACTTGAGGGGAGAGGCGCGAGTTGGCGGCAATGTTTTGATCGCTCGTTTATTAATGTTTATGTTTCCGTGTCTGATTAGAAGGAGGGAGTGAAGGCAGGAAGCATTCTTTGTTCTGAGGAGAGATCGATTCGCAAAGCTTTTTGTTTAATGTAAGAGTTGAAAAAGCCCTGGACATTGCCTTAATTCATGTTTCTATCGTGATCCTTGGCCTCACACTGTTTGTGATCACCATAAGTGCAATTTAAAACAACCTCCAGAATTTTGCCATTAAAAACACATAAAATTTCGTCCATTTTGACCTTTTCGAGGTTTTATTTCACACTGTTTAGTAGTTTTTTAATAATTTTCTAAAGTGCAAAAGGTCTATTCACCCTAACCCTCACACTCGTGTCATTTCGTTTATTTCCCTCTTTGCACTTCTACTCCACTTAGGTGATCTCCCCAGTTTGTCACCATATCACTCACCCCTCGCACAATCACCGGATTTCCATCCACAGTCATTTTTAGTCATTTCCTCTCGAATTCCTCTGCTTCATCTCTCGTGAATCATCCGCGCCATCGCGTGGGTTGCACGATTCCCCTTCTGTTATCTTCTTCGCCGATCTCTTCGCTCCGTGTTTCCGTCTGCAAATGCGTCGCCGACCTACAGTAACCAATGCACTTTGCTCGCGCAGGAATTCTAATTGCGCTCCTTTACAACACAGCTGTGAAACTTCCGACACTCTTTCGCAATCGATCTGTTGTGGATGAAAGTTGGCGCGATCGAGGTTCTAAGGACAAAGGCGGAGAATTGGGAGATGTGAGTTGCGGATTGGTTGGTGAAAAACAATAAGTGTTAGAGGTGACGATGTGAGACGTGGGAGCTGCGGATTACGGTCATTTGGAAATAAAAACTTGCAGTAATAAACAGTAATACTCTATTCAAATTTCTAGTTCTCAATCCTCCAAACGCTAGGTTCTTTTTCTGTCTTCTACCGTACTATAAATGATATTTATCTTGTTGTGCTCGAATCATCTTATCTCCTTTTGAAATCGCAACATTAATGTTTTCTTTTTTTCTTTTTTTTTATATTACGTTGATAAGCCTCCGGGCCTCCATGTCCTACGTGCTCCCGTTTGTCAGTATGTCCATCTTGGTTCGTACATCTACGACCACAACTCCTCCTTACGCACTTATCTGTCTTCAACTCCGCTGTCTTATCAAATCACTGCTTCCACCCTCTCCCCTCTTTCTCATCGCCTCGCCGCTTATCACTTCGGTCCGCGTTAGGGGTGCACGCAACACTCGGCCGGCGACAGTCCGTTTCCATTCTCCGTTCGCTTCGGCTGCGATGGACAAGCAACTGAAGAAGCTCTACGACAAGGCGTCGGGCCAGCACGACGACGATGTCGTCGACCGCTTCAACTACTCCTACGCTGTAAAACTTTTTATTTTCTTCGCGCTCCTCGTGCTCGCGAAGCAGTACGTCGGAGACCCTCTTCACTGCTGGATTCCCGCCGAGTTCCCGGTTAGTTCTTGGCTCCTTCTCTTCTTCAGATCATTAATGTGTTTTAGGGGACATGGGCGACGTTCTCAGAAACGCTATGTTTCATTGAGAATACGTATTACGCAAACGGAACGATCCCAACCAACAAGGCCGACAGACAACGGGCAGAGTTACGGTATTACCAGTGGATTCCATTCATCTTCGCCCTTCAAGCGTTCATCTGCTACTCTCCAAAGGCGGTTTACAAGTTCCTTTACTCTTTCTCAGGTGAATTAATATTCTAATTTATTGAAAATTCTACGACATTAACGTAAAAATTCATTTATTCATTCAGATGTTGTATTTTAGATGTGCGCTTCGAAGAATTGTTGAATCAGGCGTACAAGAAGGTAAAGTCGGGTCAAGACACAAAAGGAGAAATCACAGAACAATTCCTGGAACAACAACGCAA
The DNA here is from genome assembly GCA_000505645.1 of Steinernema monticolum. Lineage (NCBI taxonomy): Eukaryota > Metazoa > Nematoda > Chromadorea > Rhabditida > Steinernematidae > Steinernema > Steinernema monticolum. The sequence goes on from KI647049.1 coordinate 12,667, forward strand.
ACGTCGTCACAATCCCAAAGGATGGTCTAAAGGCTCTTACCTGGTGACTATATACCTTGTTATGAAGGTCGCCTTCTTGATTGAGATTGTCGTTAACCTCGGGCTTCTCAACTACTTCATCGGTACCACCGACATGCTGTGGGGATGGAAGATCTTGTGGAACCTCGTGAGCGGCGTGCATTGGCAGGACAACGGCCACTTCCCGCGCGTTACCTTCTGCGACGTCACCATCCGTGACGTCGGACAAGTGCGCACGCATACCATCCAATGTGTCCTTATGATGAACATGTTTATTGAGAAGATGTACATCATCCTTTGGGTGTGCATGTTCCTCTCCTTCTTTGTATCCGTTTTCAACCTCGTCTACTGGATCTACCGTATCAAGGCACCTTCCAGCGTCCGTCGTCTCGTCAAGGACAGTCTTAAGGTAGCCACAGCTAATTCCTAACAGTTTTGCAATCGAGTTTCAGTCCGACGGGCAAATGATCAGCAATCAAGAAGCCGACGAGTTTACACGACAGTACCTCGAAGCCGACGGCATCCTTCTTCTGCGTCTTCTCGACGCAAACGTCGGATACGTGAAAATGGCCGACGTAATCGCAACTCTCTACCATCGATTCATCTCCAAACAAGACTAACCATGCCGATACTGTAGTTGAGACCACCCATATCGATCTGTAAATACGCCGAGTGCCTTCGGATAAACTAACGCTTTGCATGAATCTTTCTTTCACTTTCTCCGCACGATTTTCTTTGCTTTCTCTTTTCTTTCAGTTTTTTTCTCACTTTTAGAAATGTCGAAACGTTTCCGCCGCGGACGAAATGGAATGTTCGAGGTCGTGCGACTCGTTCTTTGCAGCTTTTTATTGTTGTGATGCTCCACGCAGTCGAAGGCATAGAAGTCAAACACCGTTTGCATGTTTACAGCACACTTTTAATAATCTTTCTTCCCGTCTTATGCATGCATCTCACAATCAGCTATTGTGATCTCACTTCTTACATGTCCACATGTACAGCACAAACATCTTAATCTGATTATTGTGCTTTTCAGCTAACAATAACTCAGATCGCGGCGAGACGAGCGCGCGTAATATGTGAGGGAAGTTGTTTACAAGAAGTGATCGTGGAGATAAGTGCAAAAACGCGAATGAAAGGGTCATCCGAGGGAATGTGTTGAGTGGACTTGGCATGTGCCAAGAGTAATGTGAATCAAGTTGAAATTCCTACGATTTCTTAGGAAAGTGATAGGGAATGTGATTTAATAACAAATTTTCTTTAAAAAGCACTTAATTGCTCTTTCTTTTTATGAATGACATTACGTGATTTGTTGAAATGAAATGTTTCTGCAAAAGTTCATCGCGAAAAGTATCGTAACTTTTCATATGATCGATCTTCTGTTGGATTTAATAATGATATACGTGCTTAGTGCATTTTTGTTTCATCTTAAAATCACTGTTAATCGCTGTTGCTCTGCTGTTATCCAGAAACGCGCAACACACATGTGTCGCAATTATCGAGTGGCATAAGCTCGAAATGTTGTTGTAAATATGAGAAGTGATTCAACATCGTGTCGTTCCACAAGCACCATAATAATTGCAAATGGCTTCCAAGATGTTCTCCGCACACAATCACGATCCTTTGAATTTTTTTGTTCCTGGGAGCACTAAGGGTATCTACAGTAATTTGTATCTACCTACCGATTTTTCTTCGACGCTCCCCCTTTGAGATATCGCCGCTCCGATCTTTCGGAGATCTGGGATCAGTTTTGTTTTGCATCCTCTTCCAACTGAAATCAATTATTTCAATTTGTTTGGACACTGTTCATTCTGGAAAAAAAAGTTTGCTCTTTAAGATACGAAACCGGTCCGTTCTAAAAGCTGCTAGGAGAAACATTGCTTTAGGGATGACCGGAGTTCTTTTTCTACATGCTTCAAGGTGGTTTTACTTTTTTTTAAAAGTATTTTAGATTCGTTTTTAGCATAAATTTTTTGCACTTTGATAGCGCCACCATGAGATAGGTTGGAAACTTTTACATGTTAGCTAAGAACTTAGTAAGTAGTTTACCCCGAACATAGTTGTAACGAACCATACTCGTGATTTGTATGCGCACGTCATCCATTTTCACACAAATTCTCACCTCGCTTCTAATTCCATTTGCAGAAAATTCTCCTCTAAAACATCGATCAACGATGTGGTGCCAGATTTCGTCGGTTTTCGACAAAATCAAACCAAAATACGACGATGACCTCATTGACCGCTTGAATTACGTGTATACTCCGCTCGCCATCGCCGCCGTTGCCCTCACGATCCTTGTGAAACAACATGTCGGCGAACCTCTGCAATGTTGGGTTCCCGCCGAGTACAAGGTTTCGCGCTTAAATTTCGGTTTAGGGGTTATTTTTGAGTTTTAGCCTCAATGGGAGAAGTACTCCGAGAACTACTGTTTCGTGGAGAACACGTACTATTCGAGCATTGACAGAGCGATTCCCGCGAACCCCGCGGACAGGAAAGCGGCCGAACTCAGCTACTACCAGTGGGTCCCCTTCATCCTCGCTTTCCAACTGCTTCTCTTTCTGTTGCCGCGAAAGATTTGGAGCAGTTTGAACTGGAAATCGGGTACTTTTTTGTTCTCCCTTGGTTACAGTATCCGTACTGTCGTAGGCTACCATCTGTCGTCGCTTATCGCGCAATGCGCTAAAAAGAAGAAGGATTTGAAAAAAGATGAAAAAATGGAACATGAAGCCCGTCTAAAGATCTGGGAGACTTTGGGAAGACGACAGCAATTCCGCGAGACGCACAACCTCAACCATAGTGCGCTGAATCCCCTCGATCTCTTCCGTCCAAGACGCTCCTACTATTCGAGTTACCTCACAGTGCTCTATCTCGGCTACAAATGTCTTAACCTTCTTAACGCGCTCTTTCAACTCTATTTTCTGAATCACTTCCTCGGCAGCGAGTACACCTTCTGGGGCTTTGGAATGCTTCGCGACCTCATTGCCGGTCACGGATGGCGTCAGAGTGGGACGTTCCCTCGCGTCGTCTTCTGTGACGTCCCCTATCGCGTATTGGGGAATGAAAACTCGAAACCGTATACGCTACAATGCGTTCTCCCGATCAACATGTTCAATGAGAAAATCTTCATCTTCTTCTGGTTGTGGCTGGCCGTGCTCGCTGTCTTCAACACCCTGAACCTCGCCTACTGGGTGGTCGTCATGTTCTGGGACAACTTCTCTATCGATTTCATTAGGAATCATCTCGTGAGATTCCAGAAAACCTCTTATTTGTCTTAATTTCGATTGCAGAAATACAAATTCAACGTTTTCGAAGAAGACCAGAAGCCTTTTCCTCACAGGAATGAGATTTTAGACTTTTATGAGAACACGCTTCATCGCGACGGGATTACGGTACTTCGTCTGTTGGCCGACAACTGTGGTGACTTTGTGGCCTCGGACTTTGTTCTCTACCTGTGGAAGCAGTACAGCGAAAACAAGCCAAAGGAGACCGGTAAGATTATGGTTTATGGCCGTTCTATTTACGTGTTTTGCAGAGAAGACTCCGAGTACAGTATCCACCGTCATGCAAGACGACTTGGAAGACGAGTATGACCAGATGCCCGGGAAGGGGAACAACTTTGAGTGATCCTTGGTGTATTTCTTTGTGTTTTTGCATTGCCAACTGTAGTTACCGTTCAAACCGTGTTCCGCCGTCGAGATTGCGCGAATCTATCGAATGTTTGTTTTAAAAATAAATGTGATTTTCAGAGATGTTGAACCAAGTGCATAAAATCCTGGACAAACTGAAAACGGCGCACGATGACGACGTTGTCGACCGCATGAACTACCGGTACACGAATGTAATGCTGATCTTCGCTTCGCTGTTGGTACTCGCGAAGCAGTACGTCGGAGAATCCATCCAATGCTGGATTCCCAGTCACTTCCCGGTAATACTTCGATTGACATCACCCCCTTAATTCGTTTTAAATTGCAGGGGACCTGGGAACAGTACATCGAGAGTTACTGTTTCGTGGAGAACACGTACTACTTCCCCGTTTCGAACATGAATGTGACAACAATACAACAACGCAAAGACGCCGAATTGCCGTACTATCAATGGGTCCCCTTCTACCTACTCGGCATGGTGCTTGTTTTCCTCTTACCGCGCAAGATTTGGGCTTCTTTGAATTGGCGTTCTGGTGAGTTTTTGGGTTGAAACTCGTTAAATGCTTAGAGCCATGAGCACTACTCCTACTTTGACGGCGTTTGACCGTCTCCCAGAAACATAACCGACCACTTTTCAACCACCCCTAGAGTTTACATATCCATCGGGAATTCAACGTTCCCCATAGAAGTTTGACCGTTCCCGTATCTCATAAATAATGGAATTCTATTGTAAATCAAGGAAATGCGAGTGATTTTTCTATATTTCTTTTGTTTGAAACCGCTAACGAGAAGTGCGAAAGTGGAAGATTGGCGCACTCCTATGAGAATGTTGGGCTAAAGGGTAACGAGGGGATACTGATCAAGAAGGAGAGTGTGGTGGACTTCGAAAAGGCGAAGCTAAATATCCGAAAATAGGGTCATCACTTTCAGAGTCAAAGCTGATCCGTGACATTGGCGGCATAGCAGGCGAGGTTGATGGTTGTCCAGCATCGGCGTTTATCTAACGTGCAAACAAAAATAATCACAGCATTTGTCACATTTTTTTTGATTTTAAGTGGGATTCAAAAAATCCTAAGATAAAAGGAGGACGGTCGTCTTCCCGATAGAGGGGCGGAGTGTCAAACTTCATTGGTGCCAAGTCATGGTTACAGATTTACTTAATGTTGTTGTCAGGTCTGAATCTCCCTAAAATTGTGCAAACTGCCTTCGAAACAGAGGTGACTAAGAAGAAACAGAAGGTCTTCAAAACTCCGCAGAAAGAAAAAGAAAAGAAAAAGAAAGACGACGAAATCGAGAAAGAACACAAAACAATCTATGTAAATGAAACGAACGATATCACGGAGCACATCACCAATGCAATCCTTCTGAACATCGAGAACGGTCGACGCTTGAACTCGGGAATATTTGGTGGGATTACATTTGCCCACTTTTTAATATCACAGTTACAGGTGACGTAAGACAGCGATTCGAGACCTCTTACATCACTAATTGCTATCTCATCTACAAATTGCTGAATCTCACCAACTCGCTCGCTCAACTTTACGCGATAAACCTTCTACTCGGTCCACAGTACTCTTATTGGGGATTTGGAGTGTTTAATGATCTGGTGCAAGGACGACAATGGAAAGCGAGTGGTCACTTCCCAAGGGTAAAATGAACAAATTGAACAAAAACAAAGTCTACTCTGCTTTAGATCACTTTCTGCGACATTTCACAGATGATTCTCTTCTCTAACGCTAAGCACACCGTGCAGTGTGTCCTGATGCTGAATCTGTTCAACGAGAAGATTTTCATCTTTTTGTGGTTCTGGCTTGTCGTGCTCTCCTTCTTCAACTTTGTCAACCTGGTGTACTGGGTGTCCGTCACCTTCATCCCTCAGCTCTGCTCCGGATACATCAGAATGCTTTTGGTAAGATTCAAGCGATGTTTTATAGCTTATAGTCTGTTTAGGTCTACAGAGACATCAACGAAGACGATGGAGAGAATTTCGACGATGAGAAAATCGAGAAATTCATTCGCAAATACCTTCGTTTGGACGGTATTACCGTAATCCGACTCATCAACGACAATTGCGGTGAGAAAGTCTCTTCCACGATAGTTCGTGCGTTGTGGTATCGCTCGAAGGAGCAGGAAGCTAAAAGTGAGCTGTTCTTAACATAACAGCCATTTAAATGTTCACTTTGTAGAATTCTTTGAATCGAAGAAAAAGACGATCAACGGAAAGACTTCTCATGTAAACCCCGTCTTCCAAGACAAGTTCAACCCCTACGACTTCTAAACGGAGATTTGCAATTCTATTTGAAATTATTCATTTTTGCCAATCATTTATCAACAAATAAATATTTTGTGTTTGTACAATCCTTGTATGTCTTAAGACTTGAGCGAATCGAAGGGCCCCTTTCCTCTGACCCTTTGCTGTTTTGTTTTGCTAACATCCGATGTTTTCGAATGCGAAATTCAATTACCGGCGCAAAATCCAGTAATTGATGCGTCATAACGCTACGATCTTCGATTTTCTCGTATTTAAAGCGAAAGACATGTTGTAAACAGAAAACTCAATTACAAACGAAATCAAATCAGTGAAAACACGCGACGATGTTTTCTATAATTTAATGAAGGAAACGTTGAAAGCAGAACCCAGCGAGTAAAACCTAGTTTTAGGAATAAATACGGTTGCAATTGTTCATTTTACAATAATTTGCAATTCTGCTCAATGTTAGTTCACTCGAATATGTCTAACCAGTTAAAACAAATCAAGATACAAACTTAAAGAATCAATGAAAGCTACTCGGCAACCTGAGTTTCCATTCTCGGATCAAACAGTCTCAAATTAATTCTGTGCCAAAAAATCTCAAATCAATGTTGCGTGTGGTCTTAATAAGGTTTCAGAAGAAACATGTTTAAATGTCCACAATTTATCTCGATGTTAGCTGAGATTGCTTTTAAAGGGACAGGGTCCAGGTTGGTAACCCCTATATTTTTATTGTATATTCCGATAGGCAGGTAAAAGTACATTGTTTGGCGAAAAAAGTTTCTCCAGAAAATGCGTAGGCTTCGATAAAAACGGATTCTAAAAAGCAGCTGGTCCGCATTCCCTGCATCCCAAATCAGGGAAGGCGCTTCGAGAGTCGCTAGCAACCAAAAATAATTTGCAGACCAGCTCCGTTTTAGAATCCGTTTTTCTCGAAGC
>KI647061.1:3189-15425 GCA_000505645.1 Steinernema monticolum
CTCCTTCCACATTTAAAGCTTTTACATCTCAGGAAGCCCATAAGACAGAGGTATTAACCCTTTCTAAGCACCAGTTTGCGCAAAAATTAAATTTTCGAGTGCTAGTGTGAAATGTTAGCATTGATTTCAATATTTCACACTGAGTCTTTGTTTTATGACACTTCTAACCAATTTGAAAGATTTTTAATGATAGGAACGAAAAGATTCACAAGCGAAAAGCATCAGTATTAGCAGACTGCATTCATGTAAAAATTGGCGTCGAAAATTACCCGAGATAAAGGATTCAAAAGTTGACGTTTCTAACAACATAATGAATTATTTGATAATATTTTGCGCAAACTGGAATTTGTTCGTTTCTTATTTGCTTGAAATACATTAATAACACCATTTACTTTAGTCGATTAACATTATAGTCACCGGTGATGAACTGGTCGGGAAAAACAAATCTTCCAGCTTCGTTGACTCCCAAACGTGTAAAATACCAAAACTCGAACAAAACAAGCCCGAGATCATGGCCTTCTACACTCCGGTGAAACCTCTGAAATGTGAGCGAAATACTCAGAATTGGGTTTTCATCGATGACAAACGGAGACTTCAACTTACGCCTTACGCAAAAGAGTAACTGCAGTCCATCTCAACGAATTTCAGCGTAACTTTTCAGAAAGTTCGGAAGTTCCGTCAAATGTGATTTGGAATATTTCTTTCGCGTTAATGACAACAATTTGAGATATGAAACAACCCCAAACTTTGTTATTGGTTCTCTTATTGACAAGGGAGACTACTTCGTCGCAAATTGTCAGTCTGGAAAGCTACGATGGTATGATTCCTGCAACAGTTACAACCATAGGCGTTCATTGTTAAAGGAAGGGAGCGTTGATGACAATAGTACCTCAAGCTAAAAGAGCTGAAGAGCTGAAAAAGAAGAAACAGCCAGACGATTGGTCGGGATTGAATGTCTTCTTTATGGGAATGGATTCCTTATCACAGATGGCTTATCGTAGAGTGCTACCGAAAACTGTGGAATACTTTGAGAAGGTTATGAAGGGAGTTGTGCTAAACGGATACAACATCGTTGGCGACGGCACGCCGCAAGCGTTTATTCCTATTTTGACCGCTGGAACTGAGTTGGAATTGCCGTTGACAAGGTAAGTATTCACATGTTTTACTTTGAATAAGCGTACTTTTGTTACTTTTAGAAAGCGATTTAAGAATGCTAATTATGTAGATATATACCCTTGGATCTGGAATAATTTCTCTGATGCTGGATACATGACCCTGTATGCTGAAGATGCAGCAGCAATCGGTACTTTCACTTACCGTCTCAAAGGATTTGAGAAACAACCTACGGACCATTACACGAGAACCTTTTTCCAGAAAGCTGAAGCGATGAAGTATGGAAAATGTTTTGGCAGTGAACCGCAACACAAGGTATTTCACGATTCACAACTGACCCTCATAGTCGTCAATTTAAGAGTTGGTTACGGTACGGTAAGGAGTTTATGGAACGCTATGCAGACATTCCTCGTTTTGCTCTTATGCATCACAGCATATTGTCTCATGACGATATAACTCAGCCCAAAGTCATGGATGACGACTTCGCGAAGACGTTCGAAGACTTGCACACCGGTGGATTCTTCGATAATTCGATTGTGATTCTCATGGCCGATCATGGTCACAGATTTGCAAGACTTCGCGAAACCCAACAAGGTAGCAAAGACAGTTCCGTTTCTGAACTTCCGTATCTTTCTTACAGGTCAACTTGAAGAACGTTTACCGTTCTTCGGAATCTACATGCCTAAGAAATTCCGTGAAAGCGAAAAGGGAAACAAGGCATTTGAGAATCTGAAAGCAAACGCTGATCGGTTGTCGAGTCCCTTCGATATTCACGCGACTCTAATGGACGTTCTGCACTGGCCTTCCGACGAAGAACTCTCTGTTTTTCAGAACACTTCCAAAAGATCGCTTTCTCTCTTCCGACCGATTTCCGAATCGCGAACTTGCAACGAAGCCGGCATCGAGCCTCATTGGTGCACTTGTCTCAACTGGGAAGATGCTTACAAAGTTCCTGAACAACGTGAGATTTCTGAAAAGTTAGCTCGAGCTGTTGTTCAAGCGATCAACGCAAAAACCGAACCTGAACGCGAACTTTGTTCTCCGATTCGTTTCTCTTCTCTTGAAAACGCTAAACGGTACACAAGTCTCTCTGTTTTAGTCGTCCAGAAATAATGTGTTCAGACTTGTACCGCACGAGAATCTTCTGAAGTATAAAAACGTTAAGGATGCCGACGGATTCGTTCCTGACCTCGCGGGCCACGCGAAAGCCACAAATGCCCTCTATCAGCTCAAATTACGAACAGAACCAGGAAATGCTCTATACGAAGTAACTACTTTCCTTTATCAAATGATTTCACATTTATTCCCAACGTTTAGGTGACTGTTAGGCATGACTCGGTGGCAAAATCCGTTGAAATCGATATGACCGCGATCAGTCACGTCAACAAATACGGAGACTTACCGCACTGCATCATTGACAAAAACTACTTTCTAGCTGCTTACTGTGTTTGTTACGACAAAATTGAGAAAACGTAATATGTTCCTCTTACAAACTTTACGGGTTATCGGTTTCTCACGGTTCCTTACGGACGATTTCAAGGATTGACTTTCTCCCTCAAATTTTGTCTTCCCATCTTGGTATATGCATCACTGTTAATTTTATTTATCTCATAAATAGATTTTTCACTTATTTCGGTCTTCATTCGTTAATTAGCCCTTCGTTATGAGCGACAATTTCGTGTACTTTCAACAACGTCATTTTCTGCTAAAACAACTCTTTTTATTGTTGCATCGAAGCACGAGCCCAAAGGTGTCATGCCGTGATAGCTGGTAGTGCTAGTTGTCAGTAATTGCCTCTTCCTCATCGGAATGACAGCAATTTAAAGAGGCGTTCTTATGGCCAATATCTTAACCTTTTTTATGTAATATTCGGGCGTGGTAGCGTAATCTCAAGATGAGTTCTTTGAATTCTTTGCCACAATTAAGTGTACTCGTGAATTCCGCGCTGTTTCTTCATTTTGTGCTCAAACGGCTTTTGTGATTCAGTTATGACTTCGGTGGTCGAGAATGTTCGTCCTACCGTCGAAGAACTCGAAGAAAATATCAGAAGTCGACGAAGGGGCCACAAAACATACGGAAACGAAGGTAAGTGTGTGCCAAATTGAAGGGGAGGATAATGTATTTGTATTGTGAAAGTGTGTATGATGTGTTTGTGTTTGCTTTCTACTCTTTGATTTCAGTTGATCGTCGATATTTTTGTCCCGACAAAGACTGCCGTAAGAGAAAAAAATGGTTTAAAAGTCAGAAAACACTCAATCAGCATTATTTAAAAGTCCACTCAAAGAAAGAATTGGAATGTCGTATCTGCGAAAGAACGTTCGCTTTGGAGCGTGACTTGAAATACCACGAGAAGAAGCAACACTCGCTCGAGACCCGTCCAGAGAGGCCACACGCTCAGCGAGTAAAGAAATGGAACTGCAAATCGTGTAGCAGAATTTTCAATAAACACTCCGAGCTTACTGATCACGTAGGAGACGAACACGAAAACCACAGCGGACGGTACGATTGTATTCTTTGCGTCTGTTCCTACGAGACTGCTGAAGAAGTGGAAAATCATTTTAAGGAGAATCATCCGGATCTTATCGGTTTCAACGTGGGGTGCAATACAGATTCTCCGGAGTTTGTGTCTTTTATCTGACAAATCTAATTTTGAACTCTTCAGAGAATCTGAAATTGATCAAAGTTTACAAGTACTTATGGATAAATACTTACCGATTCAACCGAAACCCTCCGCGGACAGCATTCGACCTGACATTAATCAGGAAGGCACAGACCAGTCGGAAATAATAGTGGAAGATTACGGTATACAAGCAATGTCTGATTGGCCAGAAGAAAGCTACGCCTCTACGCAAACTGATTACAACAATACAGAATTTACATCGTCTTATTCGCAAACAGAGCTTTTAAACAGAAGTGACCAGATGGCACCTCTTTTGTCGTACTCCTATGAATACACTTCTCCGTATATGGTAAAACAGATTATTTCATTCCAAATGTTAAACTTGTTCTTTTCAAGGACCGACAAGATTGCGAAGCTCAAACGTATTATGCGGAAACACAAGATTTCGGGACGCAAATAGGTGGACATTCTCCGGTTCAGAACCTTTCCTGGTGTTCGATGGAGATAAATTACGATGGAGGGTAAAATGCAAATTTCATAATCCATGAAGTCTTCTTTTCAGTTCCGATAGTGGAGCCTGTCATGTCGGCACCACTTCCTACTACAGCGATTGGACTCGCCATATCGAAACTCAAACCGACTATTACTCGTATCAAGATCCGCAGAACGAAGCAATGACTTCTTTTACAAACGGTAGTACTCAAACCCATGAGGTCACCTACAGTAACCAAATGGTTTAAGTAATGTCTTTACTGATTTTGAGTGTATTTACATTCACTCGCGGGTATCGCACATTTAGTTATCATTTTTTCCCCAACTAACATTCCAGAGAAATAGTTTTGTAATGGTCGCATAAAATAGTTTATTTGTTTTTTATGTACAAAAAGCAACAATTAGATCACTTAAACATTCACACATGGTCAGGGTTTTGTCGGAAGCAAATGTCCGGATTTACCTCGTACACTCTCACATCCTGAGCCTTCTCGCAAGGCATTCCCACGCCACTTAGATATTCCGTATCCTGTGCTGTGGCTGAAACAAAAAGCGGAAGAGCTTTCAATCTCACTCGTTCTGACAGACGTTGCATACGAAATGAAAGTGGACAAGAAAACTTACGCAGGTAATCGAGTTCCGGGTGTTTTCGGACGGCTTTATGGAGAGGACATCGTTCGTGGCACACGCACACAATAACGGCTATTGTGAAGAGGATGGCTATGACAACAACAAAGCCACAAACTGCGATCGTCGAACTAGACATATTGTCATCGAACATTGCCATAAGGTTACATGTGGGCATACTTTTTGAATGTCTCGAAGAGAGTGGGGTCACGACAGCAATTGGTTTCGATCACCTCGCAGCACTGCGTTGCGGATTCCGTGTGGCTATCCGTGGGGCAGTAGTACGCATCGACGTGGCTGTGCGTGAGTGTAGCCATAACAGGCCCACATTTTGTTTTGCCTACAAGGAGCACATTAATCTCAAAAATACATGTCAGTTATATCATCTAAAACATTGTTCCCCTCAAAAGATGTTTTATGCAATAGTAAATAACATTATTTTTTGTTTATTCATTCATGAGCACAATTATCGGAGCCACATGTGTCTTTTGAAATAGATTAATATAAGAAAACGTATCATTTAAACCTCTTTCTCCGATTAAACACGGCTTAAACGCAGACAAACTTAATCTCTTAACCCTAGACCCTCAAGATTGATTATTATGACACTGCATTCGATAAACGTTAAACAACACTGAATTGACAAAACAGGAACCAATTTTGTTGTCACCGTTTATTTTGGGAAAACAGTCATTATGAGGACACGTTTTTTAATGATTATCTTGCAAAAAACAGCGTTTTGCAGAAAGGAAATGATATATGAGTGCTCTTCGATCTTGAGTGATCTTAATTGCGAAACTAATGTGATCGTAGGCTCAACTAGAATTGTTGAAGATGGACAAAGGCTGTTCGGACATGTTTCCTAAGTGCTTGAGGTCTTTTCATGGCAATAGGAACCCTTGGGAGCGCAGAATCCTCTCACTTTGTCGTCTTCGTCACATATATTGGAAAATAGATTAATTAAAGATACCCTTTGTCGCACAATGTCCAATTTCAAAACATAGAACGACGACGAGCAGAAAGTGGGCAAAGAAGACGTTAGGTTGTCGCAGAGCAGCACGCATCTCTTCTGAAATCAAACGTTCTTGCGATGGTTCATACTTGAAATATAAATGTCACTCTCAAAACTACGGCTAATTATATTACAACAGTGCATGATAATCAAAGATGAGAAGGCGTAATATCGACTATTTTAGTCGTCCCTGAGGCAAAAGGGATGACTGGGTGACCCGTTGTCCGCCGGCATCACCACCGCCTAAGGGTTTTCCTCTACAGCGGCGCTTGCCGCACAGCTCGCGGTCGCTGTGAATGGGCCAAAATGAAAGGAGGACATCCTGCCGATATATTAGAATCAAGTAGACCTCACGACCAACTACTCCATATCCGCCCATTGCATCGACAACCGGCGTTCGTTCACAAAAATGGCAAATGGCTCTTGGCAAACAAAGATGAAAAGCTGACAATGAGTGCGCACACTGGGCCATCAAGCTTACTGCAAAAACACAAATACTACGCAAAAAGAGATGATCCACCAGTGCCCCTTAATGTCCTCTTCGTGTTAGTGGTTCTCCGCCCAATTGAAGAAAAACGTTTTGAATTGTAATCGCCGGTTCCGCCGGAAACCTAATAGCATCGTTAAGAACAGTTGTTCCTCGTTGCACCTGCTTGAGCGTGTGCCGAGCGAGAGGAGTGTGGGCTATAACAGGGCGAAAGTCAAGTGCGATCCTCGTGTACCTTCCTTTTATGGATAGATGGAGCGTCGCTCAATGGATGTTTTCGTTTGGCAGCATTGGAGATTTGAGTCGTCAAGGTAATCGGCCATTGTCGCTATTCAAAACATAGATAGTCGATTTGAAAATTTGTTGAAAATTAAGGAATATCAAGTTTGCGTGTTTTTTATGCTTAATATGGGTAATGTTGAACTGCGTGATTTTATGTTCTCTTATTTAATATAGTTCAGATGTTTAATTGTTTTGCTATTTAAATGATGTATTGCGCCAACAGCAGCTCTTCAGTTTTTTTTTACTTTATTACAAAAATAAATAGATGACCGAAAGCACCTCGATAATATCACAGCTGTATTACAAAGTATTCTGAATAGATTTGCTGGGGAGAAGAATGGCAGCACCGCGTTGAGGGCAGTATAGAAGAACTGTTGTTTGAATCGTGAGAGTACTGTACATGGGAAACAACCAAAAGAGACCTCGTAGTAGTGGGGAAAGACGTGTTGTTACAGAAGAGAAGAAGAAGAAAAACGCTCGCTGTTCAGACGGCCCAAGTGCTGTGCACTTTCTTAGGAGGAAAGTCGGAAGCACTGCAGCCTCAACGAGTTTCGTTTGTCGTCGACGTCGTTAACACCGGTGTTTGTGATGAATTCGTGAGCGAAGTAGGTAAATGTAGGGATCGATATGTATGGAGGCGAATTCAGGGTTGCATGTCTCCGTCGGGATGGCGAACTTTGCGACTAGTAGGGGAATCTCTCGACGAGTCTATCACTTGACTGTGTATGGCGGGAGAGGGCGAGGGAGAGGACGAAGTTACGATCGAAGTCGCGTTTTTGTTGTATTCATGTTCGGATTGGGAGCGTCGGATGCGGTTCTTCTTCCTCATCACTGTGTGGAAAATTGGAGACTAAAAATGATTAATTCAAGTTTATAAACCAAATCCGAACCTGGTCATCACTGCATGTTCCACAAGAACTGTTCGAATTGGGCGGATGACCGATGTGGTTACCGCTGCAAACGGTGGATCGTGTCCCCGAATCAGTGCTTGACGCTGGCGAGACGGCCCGTGTATGGTAGTCATCATCTACAGAACGTTATGAACTACTGTAACGTATTACTGTATTACCTCGTTCAAATAATCCGTACTCGTTGGTGTCATTTGTAATGTTAAAATTTTGTGTTTGACATTCGACAATCACAGGTTCATAGGAGAGAAGAATGTAAATCTTCGGGCCAAACAAGAAACTGAGGAGAACTGTGCCGCATACCAAGAGTTCAAGAACAACGATGATATCCTAAAAGAGATCAGATAACAATCTGAATAAACACTTTGGACGCACTCTGTAAGCAGATGGAGTGAGGAGATAAACGACGATCCAGAATGCCCAGAGCAGAACACAGACGAGCGAGGCGAGGAAAAGCCATTTAGTCTCTTTGTAGTTTCGTTTGATGTTCCTGTTTCTGCTGTTGATAAACAAAGCAAGGACAAGAAGGATGACGACGTAGCTTTGCGCCAAGAGGAACTCAAAATGACTGAACGAACAAACCATGCGAGTGTTGTTGGTGCCGAGTTCAATCGACGACAAGTACGGCTCAGAAAGCCACCTAACATACGGAAACAATTAATCTGTCCAGAAAAGAAAGGCGATACCTGACACTCAAGGCAATTTGAACCCCAACAATAAAGAACAAAAGCATCCAGTAGTTCCAATAGCTGATGTGAATGGCGTTAGCGAATCCGAGAGTTTCAGCATTACGCAATTGACTGGCCTTCGCAATCATAACTCCGAAACAGACGGTATAACCGATGCTGTGGAAGATGATACGACAACGGCAAATCTAAATTCAATTTTAAATTTAATAAAATCCAACGATTATGCGTTGTGCGTAAAAAAGTGTTTTTAAATTTCATAGAATCAAGAATACATATAATTTACACTTACCGCATCTGTTGCATCAAAAATGAAGAAGTACGAGGTTGCATACAAAATTCCTATTCCAACGAGAAGAGTAATTCCCAATGACTGATTTCCTTTCACAACTTTACAGTACATCTTCACGCAAACTAGAATCAAGACTGCGATCACCGCGACAAGTAGGATTGATGCCAACACCAAAAGAACAAAGTTGTGAGCGTCGGCACGCCATTGACCGCTTGTAATGTGTTCGAATACTGAAGCATAAGCAACGCGAGTGCCAACGGGACCAGCCGGTTCACGGCGAACATAGGAACCCGAAATGATCGGCTCCTCAGCATACGGCAACACAGCGTTAAGCGGATTCGTGAAGAAGTCGCTGTCCAAGAAGCATTTGCACAACGGTGGAATACACTTGGAAGTGTGCACAAGTCCCGACTTTGGTGCTCCATTGATGAAAGTACGGTAGGTGTCAGAGAATCGAAGTCCTCCGGTCGTTGACCAGTTGCCAATAAGACGATAACTGAAGTTGTCGCGGTTTTCCATTGGTAAGAATTCGTAAACTTCAAAGTCATCTTCCACCGGTGTCTTTTTCAGAATGTTCATAATTTGTTTGCGACCATTTGTATAGAACTCCACACAGATTCCGGTCTGTTCGGGACAAAGTCGCTTGTAAACAGCGTCCATAGCAAAGAGGAATCGCTCTAAACCACGTGCCAAATATCCTGTCTTTGTCATGCGTCCTGAACAGAAATATTATTGTCCAAACGCAGCAATATCACCAAACTTACCAAGACTTGGAACATCAAGAAGTTCATCTCCATTGCACATCTTATCACCGAAAAGATGTTTATTGCCCAACGAAAGAGCGCACTGCCAACGGTCTTCGACGTGTCGCCAGTACCATTGTTCCGGAAGCGTGAGTGGAGTTGTCAACTCCAGCCAATGTTTGAAGTCACTGTACAGAACATCTTTCGGTTGAACGGAGACAGTTCCCACGTAGTTGGCAAGGTTGTTGATGTCATGGAGGTAGAAGTCGTGAGCGTCGCCCACCATGATATGTACGGTGGATCCTGTTGAACTGTCCCCTCTGCGAAGGCGATTTCCAAGGTACATCGCGGCATCCCGTGCAGTGGTGAACATTACGGTAACGTTGGTAGAATGAGGCGACGAATCACCGGTGTCAGGAATGCTTTCTCCGCTAATGTTGATAACTTCCGCCATACAAACACCCCTGTCGGTCGCGAGTCGCTCAAAGTGGTGGAAAGCGGCGAGCGAGTCGTGATCTTGTTCGCTGAGGACTACGGTAACAAATTCCCATTGCATTTTCTTCAGAAATTTAAGCACAGCGATCGCCAGTTTGCGGTTCGACGGAAAAGTAGTGAACGTATCCATCATTGTGTTGTGTTCTCCATCGACAGAGACCAGAGGGACGTCTGAGTGGCCCGAAGAGAAGTAGCGTTGAACGGCTTCTTGTCCATTTCCGGTGACTCCAGAAACATAACCGAATGTGGAGCCGGGAACAACGGTGATGTTTCTGTTAGCTTGATTGAAGCGGAAACAATGATTCTCACTCTGCACGATAAGTTCAATTGCCTTCTTTCCACTTGTACAAGCATCAGTAATCAACGCACCAAAATCAAAGTTCTTCAGAAGGTTCAACTGCGGATAACGTTGCCGGAAGGTCCAGACAGTATGAACGAAAGCCATCGGCATGGAAATATCGTTCTTGCGAAGAGTTTGACAAGTTTCTCCTTCGTGAAGATCGAACAGACCCGCAACATAAAGGGGATATTGCTTCGGAATTGACAAGAAATATTTCTATAAAACAAAATAAAATCTCAAAATAGAACTTATAATTGCTACCTCTTCTTCAACGCTGACAACATGCTCGCACTGTCCACAGAACGGTCTGTAAGGCGCGCAAACCGATCGAATGTGAGAATCTTGCCGACGGATGTTCGACTGAAGAACGCGTGGTTTGCGTCCGGTTTCGTATTCAAGCATCTAAAACTCAATTCTTAATTCAAAAAAAATTCTATTTAGGTACCTTGTACACCATCGGTCCCATTTGTTCGTCATTCACAAGTTCGATTCCTTCGATGACGATTCCACTCGAAATGAGAACGTTGTCCACACTTCGATAGAACTGGATTTTTTCGCCAACGAATTCAGCAGGGTCATTTGCACCAAAAGTATAATCCAAAGCCTCCAGTTGTGCAACAATCGCTTCCGTACAATTTTCAGTTGGCCTTTCGCTAAAAATATATGTTTAATAATCGCAAAAATCGGAATCAAAATGGGACGCACCAGATGTCACGAAATTCTTTGTCCGCTTCGAGCTTCGCACCAACAACGGCCAACGCGTAAGTGAGTCTAATCACGTTGTCGACAGTGTTCGATTGCGTGTACAACGACGCCATATGCTCCTTGTCGAGCGAAGCACAATCGGAGAATCCATTTGTGCCCACCAAACTGCAGTTGAAAACTTGTTGAACGTAGGAAGTGAGCAATGAGTACGACTGGAAGTTGTTCTTCAGAACGCGAATAAAATACTCTTTGAATTGATTCAGATTTTTTGTTTTCGTTTGAAGGCTGATCATCTAAAAAATTCATTTCCTTCAATGCTATTCAAGTGACCAAAGTGTACCTGAATTCGCGATCCGCTCGAAAGAATCTTTGTTTGATCGTCGGCATTGAGTCCCTCTCCATCGAGTGGAATCGCCACCCACAATTTGTTCAATGTGAGCAGTTCTTTTTGCGCGAACGTTTCGAACAACTGAAAATAAACATATAACATTCTGAATACGGTAGATTGATGTAATATATCGTCTGAGAAAAATGAATATTCGTTGCGAGGCGACAGTATAATAAAATATACGGCAGTGGAACGAACCTGATCTTTGCTCAGCAACGATAAAATAACATTGCTATCACTTTCGGCGATTGTGCGAACGAGTAGCGGATGGTTGAATGGGATCACTTCGGCGATGAAGATGTCGTTAGCCTTCAGCTGATCAAGTATACGCCGCAAAGTTGCCGGATCCTCACCAGTGTCCACGATTGTGACCAGATTCGAGCGGAATGATCCCATCAGTTTCAGAAATGCTTCGAGAAACACTCCTAGTGTGGGAGTGGTAGAGATGAGATTGGAGACATTCAGATCAACGAGAGTCCTCACGGAAGCTTCGCTGTAAGCTGCTACGGGTAAAGTTGTTGTCTTCAGCAGGGTGCCTAGAGCTTCTGACGAAGCACGATCTTTCGGTGCGATTAAACCTGAAAAACTCCTTAGTCCATTTATGGAACTCGGTGTCTACCGATCAATTGTGATCCATTGTATCGGCGATTCTGCACGCACTCGTCGGGCTCATGGTATCCTACAGAATCCAAGAATCGAAGTGATTGTGATATGGCTTCTTTTGGTCGGGAACATGTGTCTCCCGCATACAAACCTACAGTAGTCGCAATAAATTCAGACGACAAATGATTTATGTTTACCCATTTTCGCTTGCGCATTGTCGGGGTTTTGATTCCAATGGGTCAGTGCCCATTGAATAGCGACGATATCTTGTACGGTGTCCGGCAGAAGCCAGATGCAATTGGTATCATGAAGAGGAAACGCTCCTCCAATTTGATACTGAAATAGTGAATTTCATCTTATTGCTTCACATATATTTTTAAAGGTATTTTAAGCAAGCTTCCCTTATTAATTCTCTTGTTTACAGTGTAAAACGCAATTTGTAG
>KI647064.1:1688-13928 GCA_000505645.1 Steinernema monticolum
ACTAATCGGTTATTTTTTATAGTCTATTTAATTATTTTCAGGGAATTCTGGTGGCCCTTGAGTTGTTTTGATTCATTTCTCGAAGCAAGTGTGGGTGTCACCTTAAAAGGACGTTACGACCGAAAGGAAACAAGTGAAAGGGATGGATGAGTCAGATGCGGGTTTCAATAGCAAGTCGGGAAGGGCTCGCATTCCCCACGGCGATTGCGCATTCTCCGTATTGCAATAAATTACTTGATTAGTCAATCAGGTGAACGCGCTTCTTGAGGCGCAGTCGCCCTTGGGTTCAATCCATTCATCATCCTCCTTCAGATCTCCTCATTTGCATGAATCGAACTAATGGAATGTCGTTAAACGAAATCACCCGCCCGCCGCGAACCCTGAAATCACCTTACCTCTTTTGACGTCATCATCTCCGATGTACCTATTCACATTCAACTTCTTCCCACACCACTCCCCCGACTTCCGAGTAGTTTCTCTCAAGTGGCGCGCGAGCTTCAGCAGATCCAGATCCGATCCATCTCCTCTCCCTGAGACCCCTACGGACAAACGTTGCGATTCGCTTACACTACTAATTGTATAGTAATCTTTTCATTCCGTTTCCTCGCGCATCGTAACTTCTTTGCGTTCTCTCCGAAACCGGCTCGACTCTTTTTGGACGCCAAAGACGCCTCAGGGGCGGTGGTGGCGCCCAGTTGCACCCGCAATCACCCCTTCCCCTGATGTTGCCCATGCAAACATCTTCCACGAACTGATTATACGAACTGATTAGCGGATTGTCGGACGTCGCGCACAACTCATCTTCATCGATACATACATCGTTCGGCATCGGAGGACCGATCGATCCGGTTTGATCTCACCGCTGACGGGAGCGGTCTGGCTCGGTGATCGGGAAGATGCCCTTAATTGACCGCAATGATTACCCAAATAGTTTGCGATGGGAACGACCTCGAGAGATGCATATCTCCGCTCTCTCTCATTGGCTCGCCACCCACCACCTTGATGTCTTCAGAAGTCGTATACATACGACTTCTCGACTAATTAGAGATCTCTTCCCGGTTTCCACTTATCAACGGTTCGCGCGTGCGCGCTTTATCTCGTTAAAACGTTTTCGTTGCGCGAACGTGGTGTCAAAACGCGTGTCGGGGGTGTTTAAGTAAACAAATAAACGATATCGCTAATTAAACTGTCTGTTGAGGGGCGATGGTGTCTCTTTATTGCTCGTAAATTGTTGTCAAATGCGCGAAAACGTTGACTTTTATGTTCTACAGTTCATAATCATTTACTTTACTACAGTATATTTGTCTAAAACTGCTGACAAAGGATTGTGTCAGGTCAGGACCCTAAAAATAGATTCACCTTGAAATTACCGTTTTTTTGAAATTTTTCGATGCTATTTTCGACATTTCATAAAGATTTTTTTGTTTAATCATTGTCACCTTACCTAAATTTATTGCTGAACAGAACTTCTGTTATTAGAATCTGCCACGAAAACGCTCTGACTTTACATTATTGGCTTCTGGCTCGACTGATTAAACCCTTTTCTTGAGAAATTCTTATTTAAGTCGTTTTTGAGAACAACCCCCTTTTTGTGATTATTTCTGTGACACCCTTTCCGACCCCTTTCGATTATGTCTTTCATTGACTCATTGCACAAACTTTCCCCTTCCAAGTCCGAAATGATTCAACCAAAGTGACCCACCCTCAGCATAACTTCGCCTAATCGTCTTACAGCTGCTCCAATGCTTGCAACTTCAAGCGTCGTCGAATCCCCATCACTTTTCTTCTTTGCTTTTCGCAATGTTGCATCCACTAAGAGGCTCTGCTCTCGCGCGCAGAGTTCTCGAGTTTACGCAAAGAATTAGTCGATTGTAACTCCCCCGCTAACTACTCTTCTGCAAACATCTACCGAAAAGCTTCATCTTGTTTTCTTTTGCGCCGTATTCTCACGTGCATTTCGTGCCGAATATCGACTATATCGCGAATTTCAATTCGGGACAAGTTGTTGTTACGCGTCTGCAGACATATCCAAGTTGCTGGGACCTTAAGTGCGGTCTTAAAGTGCGAGCTGGAGGAGAAAACGAAGGGTCCGCGACTTTGTGAGCATGAAGAGGACCGGTCCTCCCTCTCCGCGGTCCCACTGTTCTTGTTCAAACATTTCGCGGGCCGCGCACTCACATATTTCGTCGACGTCTTTAACTTCTGCCGCCTGTTTCAGGCACCTTGCACTTTCTTTCCCCCCTCAAAGCCTCAAACCATCTTTCCCAACTCATAATTTGGTGGTTTATAATATATTTATCGCCCTCTCGGTTTCGGGTTCATCGCCTCCAAGGTCACTCTTCCGCGCGTGTGCTCAGCTCATCACTGTAAACTAAATTGGAGAGCTGTCCGTTTGAATCGTTTTTTCCGCTCGCGTAAACAACGGAACGCTCTAATTGAGGCGCATTAATTCCTCCGCGTAATAATACGGTTGCACCATGGGTGGTCCCCTCTTAATTGAATTTAAAACAAGTGCCGCCCTTTTTGAATTCCACCCGTGGGGGAGGGGACAGTACAGAAGCTGCAGTAGCAGCCTGTTTGATGACTAATGGCAGAACGATTCAATGTCTAGCCCGTTACGGTAGCAGCAATTCTTCTTCTTCTTCGATTACTCATATATTCTGTTTTGCGCGGGGCGCCGCTTCTTCGGAAGACAATCCACGCGACACCATTACCAATCAAAACGGGATTCTTTTGACACATTTACAAATTCATATTTCCGTCGTTCGGAGGAGAAAAAAGGCTCGAAGACAACTTTACGAGGCGTCGTCGTGAGCGGAAATCTCTGTATTAGTCACAGAGAGTCGGACTCGGGAGGAATCGAGAAAAACACCGCACGCTGATGGGTGTGGCTTCTGTGTTTCGCGCTTCGATCATCGAAGAAGGAATTCTTACAACAACGGAGAGCATTGCAAAGTCACAATGCTGCTGGCTTGTTTGGTGTGTATCGCGTCGAGACCGCAATCGTTCCGAGACCCCACGGGAATCATTCATTTTTTGTGTGTAAAATTATTACGTCCATGTGGCCCTGTTTTCTATTGTTTTCTGTTGCGTTTTCGCTGTTTTTTTGATCATAAAAATGATTCTCAATTTGTGGTACATATCGAATCCGAGCTTGATGAATTTTGCGTGATATTATGGAGATATTACGATTCAAGGTTTTGTGTATTTTTTTTGATTGATTTCCACGACTTCTGTATTGTCTCAAGATGTCCGCTAGGTGCTAATTGGTCGTCTAATTTATCGCCAACCGCGCGAGGGCGATGTCCTCTTTAGGAACGCGCGAAACTATGCAAATAATTGGCGCGCTAATCGGATCGTTTCGCGGTAAACCAGAGCTGCCTACAGCGACGTCCGACCGGGTAATGTGCGCGAAATGAATAAAGTTATTTGGAGAGTGTTCGCGCGATAGAGAGAATGGTCAGAAGGATTGTTGTTTGTTTTCCGTGCGCGAGTTGAGTGATCGATTAACAAGTGTGTGTGTGATTTCAGAGATGGGACCATTTTCATCGGGTCCTCGGGCATGGCATCTTGTCGGCCTGCTTCTTGTAGCCGCGCTGGCGAATGCAGGTAAGTGTGCTTGTAAACGGATCAGCGGGGGATTAACATGTGCGTGTGTGTTTCAGGAGCCCCTCGAGCCCGAAGGGAGGCGCGCGGCACGGAGAATCTCTTAACTGTTGAGTGGGAGGGAATCCAGACTGGCGACCATCCTGACGAGAGCGTACGAGGCTTTATGGTCGAGTACCGCGCCGAACAGGACTCTCTATGGAATATCCACTCGGGAATCATCCCCTACAAGGGTCCCAATCACCAATACCGAGTACAGGTGAGCGAAGACGACGATTAACTCCTTCTGAGGGGACAGCAACAGCAGCAGCGCCACTCTACGAATTACAATCAAACGCATTCCCCAGGAGGGAACCGGTTCAAAACGCTTTTTGGGGTTCGCATCGGCGCGTCTCTCCCGCGTGAGATTCGATAATTAATGACGGAATGATTTGCAATCGTATCGAGTGAAATTATTTCATCGAAAATGGAAGAGTTTAATGCATATGGTCGAGGGTTGGCATAGGCAGTAGTTAAGTGGAGGGCTATTGAGAAACACAGGAAGAACCTCTGAATTCAGCGCTGAATATGATTGTTTAGATACCGAAACTGCCAACAGGAATCGCCTACTTTGTACGAATCAAGGTTCTCGGAGAAAACAACGAAGTGATTGTTGAAACACCGGAGATCCGAGCGCGAAACGAGATCGTCAGCATTCGATGCGAATCCGGTAGGAATCTTTTCAATTCCCTGAGGCATATAGCTGATTATAATTTGTTTAGACGACCTTACGGAAACGAAAAATGTACGATTGATGCAAGCGGGCCAGTACAGTCTTGCCATCGGATGGGAATCGCCGGAATGTGGCAGTGTAGGAGAGTACCAAGTGGAGCTCAGTGGCGTCGATGTACCCTTCGACATCCACAGGCAAACCGTTGCTCAGCCAACTGTTAGCGTAACGAATCTTCTTCCCGGAACTGAATACCAAGTGAGGGTACGCGCTGTCGATCGATCAAGAAACCTCGGACCGTGGAATAGCCATAAATTAGCTGCCAAAACACAGGGTGAAGCCCCGCAGATCTCTACTGATATCTCACTTGTCTACCGCACGGATTCTGAACTTCGCGTTCATTGGGATCCCTTTGACGATGAGCGTCTTCAACACTACGAAGTGATGGCTGTTGAAGTCTCTGCTGAAGGTCGTCGTGTGGAAAGAGTCCGCGTGGGGCCAAGCGTGAATTCTCATCTCTTCGCTGGCCTTCTCCCCTCCACCAAATACATCATGGGAGTCGTCGCGTTTGTCGATCACGAACCAAGAATCCTCTACCAACTGAGTGCGAAGACTTCTGCCGACGCCGGTCAGCCGTGGAAAGAGAAGCCGATGGTTGTGCAAGAGGGAACTGGACACTTTACCGTTCACTGGAAGGCTCCTCACACCGAACGCCCCATTGACAGTTTCATCGTTGAATATCGACTTCCCAACGAAACCTCATGGAGAAGCTATGGCGATGACATCGTTGTGGACGACCCCGACCAAACGGACTATTCTCTGAATATCGATTCCATTGCTGAAGGCGCCTTCTTCACGATCAGAATCTTTGCTATTGATGAGCAAGATCGAGTTATTGCGAGAACCGATGAGCTTACTGTCGGCTCCGCAGCTGCTCAGTCATGTGCTGGAGAGGCTGGAATCCCTCAAGATGT
The DNA here is from genome assembly GCA_000505645.1 of Steinernema monticolum. Taxonomy (NCBI): domain Eukaryota; kingdom Metazoa; phylum Nematoda; class Chromadorea; order Rhabditida; family Steinernematidae; genus Steinernema; species Steinernema monticolum. Next base: position 6,978 of record KI647064.1, read on the forward strand.
GCGTTTTCATTCGCTGCTCAACGTTTATTCGGTCTTATTCTCTTTCAGGTGCGTGCCGAATATGTCTCCTCTGACAGTATCCAATTCGTCTGGACCGCTCCGGACTGCGACGAGACCTACGGACCCATCGACGGCTACGAGTACATGATCTGGAACACCGAGAAAGGCAGTCAGCCAGACGCCGCGTCCTACACCGGTGGAACCACCGTAACCGTGAACAAACTGGACAGTGGTGCTCGCTACTCGTTCCGCGTGCGTTCGCGCTCCGGTAACGCTCACAGCGGATGGAGCGACGCTCTTCAGGCCTTCACCCGAAGCTCCTCGTCTCAAGGTTGGTCTTTTATGGTAGTTTCGGGTGAGGGAATGCACTCATAACTTGCGATATGTCCAGACTAACAACTCACTAACCGTTTCATGTCTAACGCGTCGTTGTCCGCGGCAAACCAAGTTCTCCGTCTCAGGTACCGTAACCCAACTAACCCATTTATGTCGACTTTGACCTCTCACCACCTATCAACCCTTTTAGACGAACAAAACATCTACAAATTGCGTGTGGTCCTTTCCCCTCCAAATTCGTACCTTGTTTGGACTCCTTTGCCTGAAGATGCTAATCGTATTCAGAAATTCAGGTAGAAAATACCGTAATCTAGCCTTTCATGTTGAAATTACTGTAGACTTTCGTACAAAAAGAGTGACGCAAGCGATTGGGTGAGGATTGAAGACTCTCCCGCGCGATTCCAATGTCCAGCGGGAGTTTCTGATTCTTTTGACTTTTGCCATGACTTGAGTGGACTCTCTAATGGAGTACAGTATACCTCTGACGTAAGGAAACTTGAAATTCAGGGCAAAAATTGAAAAAAGAATTCTTAGGTAAATTATGAATTGCTCAGCGGCGAATGGACCTCGCATGGAAGTCCCCTCTTCTTTATCCTCGTTGAAGCAGGTTACCTATCCCTATACTAGACAAATCGACCTTCTAACACCGTTTTTAGCCGATTCCTCAGCTCCTGCCACTCCCAACAATCTCGGAATCACCCCAACTGACGGTTCGTCGTTCGAAGTCAGATGGCTCCCTCCTCTCAGTTCCGTTCACATCTCCACTTACCAGGCATGCCTCCTCCTACCGTAATCCTCCTCTACGACCTATCGCTCCCTTTTAGCTCATACTCGAGGACGTGAACACAGGGGTGTCTAGAACAGAAACGGTGTCCGGTTCCACCTTCGCACACACTTTCAACGACCTTTCACCGCATGGAAGCTACCGTATCTCTGTGCGCGGCATTGCCGACTCAGGGAAGCCGGGTCCCTTTTCCACTAAAATGTACACCTTTTCCCGCACTGCTCATCCTCTTGAAGGTTCTTTGTGTCATGGTTTAAAGTCATAAATTTACCTCTTTTGATCTCTTTTTAGGTCCCAAAGTTCCATCATCGGGTGCTCTCGTCATTCAACAACCCAGAATCGAGCAACACGGAGCTAGAACGTTGGTTTACTGGACAGCAGAGGGTGATGCGCAGCGTGACATGATCTTTATGGTCGAAACTCGTCGTGCCAACGATCGTCATTGGCAGATGAACGGGCAATACGTGACCGGAACTGGTCATCGGCAATATCGTCAGGAATTGGAGAATCTCGAGTCCAGCACGCCTTATTTCGTTCAGATTAAGGCCATCGATAGGAGCAGGAATGAGTTGGCCACTTCTCAGGCTACTAGCTTCACTACTCAATGTCAAGGTGGGTGAAATTTGCGACAAAAACAATTCAAATTGACATTTCAATTTTTAGCGCCTTCTGAAGCTCCAACCAACGTCCGTCTCGAACAGACCGCTCCTGGAGTCGTCACCCTTCGCTGGACGGCCCCTCAAAGCGACAGTGGCTGTGCTCCCTTCTTCGTCGTCGAAGGCAATCAAGAAGGTCTCCCCGTGAACATTCGAGTCGATGGACGTCAACGCGATCACACGTTCCCCGACGCTTCTGGCTCTTCGTGGAACCTCCGAATCCGCGCAGCCAATCTCGGTGGCTCTGGTCCCTCATCGGATACCGTATCCCTTCAGAACGCCAATAACGGTAAGTGCGCGGCGGTAATTTGCGAGGTCTCGTAACGTCTTTTGGTGGTCTCCCGTTGTTCTCACGTCCGTGGTGGTTACTGAACCTTTTCTTTTGTTTAGTCCGTGTCCGTCGTTCTGTTTGTGATCCGCGCACCGACTTTTGGTGTCGGACCGCGGAATTCAACACCGGTCGAACGCAGTCCGACTCAGGTAAACAACACTCAACGCGTGCTCTGTGTGTGGTCCCCCGTAACAAACCTTCCCTCCTCCCTTTACTCTATTTCTTCTCTTCTTTTCTGTCGCATTTAGGCTTCTTAGCCTAAGCCTGAGCCTTTTTTTAAATACTAAGACTTTTTGTTTGCGGCTAACAATTGAATGGATTTCCTTTAAAGCAGCTTAAATAACGTCGTTTTCAGCGCTCGTCTCCCTCCCTCAGGTTCACGCTCGAGGCGAAGGACTCCAAGTAGATTGGCGCAGTGAGGGCAACGGAAGAGGAGTGTTCGGCTACCGTATCCAGTTCCGCAAGGATGGAAGTGGATGGGTGCCTTACGGTCAAGTTGTTCCTTTCGTAGGGGACAATCAGGATTACACACAAACGTTGACTGGATTGGAGATGGGAAAAAATTATCAGATTCACATTCAGGTGTTGGATAGAAACTCGTATGTCATGTACACGACCCCTGAAACCGACGCTCAGATTGCTTGCACCGGTAAGTTTGGTTTTGAAAAGAGGAAAATTTCCAGATCGATCGTTTTATTTTTGTGAAATTATCAGCATTTTTTATTGTGGATTTTAGCTCCGAGTCACCCTCCATCCCAACTGAAGCTCGAAGCGCCTGATGCCCGTCACGTCCGTGCCTCCTGGTCAACACCCGCCCAAAGCACTTGGGGCTGCTCGAACATTCATCTTGAGCTCCACATCGACGAACCTCGTGGTCAACAACCAGTCCGTCTTGATGGTCGTCAAACGAGTCACGTCTTCACCTCCGACGCCAACCAACCATGGTCTGTTAGAATCCGCGCTATCAACTCCGCCGGTCACTCTGCTTGGTCGCCTTCTGTCAACGCACGTACTCCCCCTACAGGCGAACTCCTCATCGGTCCTCACGTCAACTACCGTCAAGGAGTCCCGCTGATCACCTGGACAAGCGCTGAGAACGTCGACAACCTCGTACATTCCTACCAACTCGAATGGCGCAGTCAGACCGACACCGAGTGGCGCAAGCACCGTAACCAACTACCGTACGCGGGATGGCAGAGACCGTACAGCGTCGATTTGAGTGATCTCCCCGCTGGCCATAACTACCAAGTTAGGGTTTTGGTCATCGATGCGAACCAAGGAACCGCTTACACGTCGCCTTCTGTCAACGTACAAACCCAATCAACCTGTTCTCCACCTCGTAGAGCGCCTTCAAACCTTCAGGTTTCCTCTCTAGGACCAACGCAGATCCGCCTCACCTGGCAACCTCTCCACGAGACCGAATGGAACTGTGATCAGATGTGGTACGTGGTCAAGTACAGTAACGCCAAGAATCAGGGCTTCCGGAATCTCACTCACGGCGAGAATCAAGTCATCTTTGACTCGGAACCCTTCACCCAGTGGAACTTTGAAGTCCAAGCTGCCAATCCCGCTGGTGTTTCTGCGTGGTCTCGCGCGGAAACTGCCCAAACCCAACAATCGGCTCCTGGACCGATTTCCGACCTCCGCGTCTATCCCATGGCCGGAGACTCAGTTCAGCTCTCCTGGCGTCCACCTGTAAACCCCAACGGTCAGATCAGCGGCTACGAAATCACTTATCAACTCATCTCGCGCGGAATGTGTGAAAACACCCCTGACCGTCCGGTCACCGTAACCAGCGACCATACCGGCTTTACGCTTCAAGGACTCTATCCTCACTCGAAGTACCGTATCGGAGTGGCAGCAAAGACTTCCATCGCGGGAGAACGAATTTCCGAAGAGGTTCAGACGGAGCAAGCGGCTCCAGCTGCTGCCCCTGTGTACCTCAAGGTCGATGCCGTACGCCAGACCGACGCTGACATCTCGTGGCAGGCGCCTCCTTGTCTTCAAACGAACGGAGAAGTCACCGACTACGAATACGAGTTGACCTCCGAAGAGCGTTGGGGCAACATTCCCCCCAAGACCGAACGAATGCGTGGAAACAGAGCTCGAATTGGAGATCTCCAACCGGGCGCACGTTACCGGCTGAAGGTCCGTGCTTACACCAGCAAGGGTGCGGGTCCTTGGTCCACCGAAGTGCCCCTTCACACCGCCGCAGCTCAAGTAGTCTCTCCGCCTCCCTACGTTGGAGTGGTGAACACCGGAAAAGACAACGCTCAGGTCGTGTGGCAGACCCCGCAAGCAGGTCAAGGAGTACGGTATGACAAGTACCGATGCCGCTATAACGTCAGAGGCGAGAGTCAACATCAGGAGAAGCAGTTCCCGGCGCATAGTCCCTGTGCACAGGAGGTCCTACGACGACAACAGCTGCCCCCTCAAGTGCCTAAACAACAACTTCACTGTGGGCGCATCGACAATCTGAAACCCGAAGAAACCTACGACTTCCGAGTGTCCGCTTGCGAGAGAAGTGGCGAATGCTCCGACTGGAGTCAACCGGAACAGGCCAAGATCAGCGAGGGACCGATTCAAGTGACTTCTGTGCACAGAATCGGAGGTTCCGCTACGAGTCTCACCATCGGATGGAGCGTTTCTGGCGGAGACACGCAAAGAGTGACCGGATTCCGCGTTACCGTAACCCCAAGCGACAACTCTCAACGTGCTCAGACCTTCACAGTGGACGCGAACACTCTTCAATACCGTGTCGATGGTCTCAAAGCGAATACCGTATACACGGTTATGGTTGAAGCGGCTACGGGAGCGCAATTCCACCCGGGAACAACCGTTCAGATGCAAACGGATTCAGCGCCTTTGGTTGGAGTTCAACAGTCTCCGAGAGTTGTGGACGAGCGAGCGACCTCGGTTACGGTAGAATGGAACGCGGAGAGTTTTGACTGCGCAGGATTCATCATGGAGTACCATTTGGAATCGGGATCATGGCAGCCGTACGATCGGAGAGTCGCCTGCAGACCTGGACAGCGAACTTATCAGGGAACCATTGAGAATGTAAGGAATTTTGCTTTAAAAATCGTGCTTGAGAACTGAGAAATTCACGTTTTCAGGGCAATCGTGGTAGGACCTGGAAAAGTAATTAGCGCTGGTTAGGCATTTTTAGGCGTTTTATGAGTACAAAGACTGCCAAAACAACAACATAAACGTTTTGTAGTATTAAAATTTGCTTTAAAGCCAAGAAAAGAGCTTCTTCAGGGTAATCGTGTCAGGACACATAGATGCAGATTTTTGTTGTTTAAACAGTTTTTTACTCTTTCTTTTAAATGAGTCCAACGTTTATTTTTTGTTTTTTGGATCAAAGTTGAAATCTTTACAATTGACATATGAAATTGAAACGAATCGGAAATTTTTGGTCCTAAAACGATTACCCTGATTCCACTGTTTTTGTTGTTTGAGGGCATTGGACGGCATGGGATATGCTTGACTTCAGATTTATGTTTTTACGCATAATAATAGAGGTTCCGCAAAATTACAGTGATGTGAAACGTAAAATTAATTAAAAACATGAAATAAACGCCTTTTTACTAACCATTGTGGGTCTTGACACTACTGTCCTGATTTACTGTTTTCTCGATTTATAGACATTAGACAGGTCTTAAGAAGATTCAACATGAAATAAGCGCCTTGTTAATTCAACTACTCATGTTTAGCTCCCTACAAACAGCGCCGTGGACATCCGAATCCGAGTTGTCAGCCAACAGAACCAACAATCAAACCCATCACCCGAAGTTCGTGCCAGGACCAAATGTACCGCTCCTCTGTCACCTCCTCAAGCCCTCCGAGTGGACAGTCCTTCTCCCAACGAGATCCGCGTTACGTGGGCGCGTCCCGCCAAGAACCTCTGGAACTGCGACCAACTGAACACCGAGATCGGCTACCGTATCGGTAATGAACCCGAGAAGATCGTCCCTGTCTCAGGCGAACAAACCGACTATACCTTCCCCGCAGAGCCGAACAGTCGATGGGTGATCCGAATCCGTGCGAGCAACCAAGTCGGCTCGAGTCCTTGGAGCGCGGAGCAGTCGATCACTACGAGACAAGGTGCTCCAGGTACTGTACGTGACCTACGCCTCACCACCCTCTCGCCTAACGAGGTCCACGTTCAATGGATGCCCCCACTTGTCCAGAGGGGTACGATCGTCGGTTACGATATCAGCTACAGACTCAAGCATCGTCTCGCTTGCCCCGATGAAGAACCTTTGGATCTCAGTCGCGAGTACGTTACCGTCTACAATCACAAAGACTTGGACTACAAGCTCACCGGTCTCCTACCGTACTCGCTCTATGAAGTCAAAGTACGCGCCAGGACCACGGAACTCGGTCCTGAAGAGACCAAGGAGGTCTCCACCTGGCAACAACCCCCCAGTTCGACTCCTTTGAACCTTCAACGCACCTACGCTCTAGAACGCTCGCTCGCCTTCCAATGGGAACCGGTGGATTGCTCGCAGAGACACGGAAAGATCATCAACTACGAGTATGAGATCATCGGCCAGGATCATTGGGCCAAGTTGGAGCGTCAAATCGCCAATACCTCCGACACAAAGGTTACCATCGAGGGCTTGACGCCTTTCACCAAGTACATCATGCGCGTAAAGGCTTACAACAGCATCGGCGGAGGTCCCAACACGGAGAACCTGGACGTCATGACTGCTAAAGCCGACGCTCCTCTCCCTCCACAAGATCTCGTCGTTAATCATCAGGGAACCGACTTCTTCAACGTCTCTTGGTTGCCGCCCTACCCACCTTACGGTCCTCACGATGCCTACAAGATCAGATAT
>KI647068.1:1144-15015 GCA_000505645.1 Steinernema monticolum
TTTCCTTAACAAAACTACGCCATTCCTTAACAAAGTGCTGAACGAGCGCGGACACCCACGATGGTGAGCAGGTTTTCCGCCCATTTTACGTGGTGGGAGCCAAAAAATTTTTTTGCTAGGGATTTATCGGCTTGCCTATATGTAATGTCATATTTTTCAATTTTAGATATCACGGTTACCAAGAAGGGGGACGATCGGGAACCGTAAGCCTCTTTGACAGAGCCCAACAACAAGTGTCAAATTGCTGTGGGAGAACACAATGACGATATCGTTGCTTTTACCCGTCCAGTCAATTGCATTCAAACTCTTTGTCGCTATGATAACGCTAAATAGTCGTTATCAAAGCCGCTGTTTTCCATTTCTCTCCATCCTTCATTTGACCCGCCGCATAATTAACAGCTCACCGCCTTATGACTCACCACAACTTCCATAACACAGTCGAGATTCAGTATATCTTTCTTTCATTTTGTTTCTGTGATTTTTAATGCGAGCATGCGATAAGTGGAACGTTACAAGTATTACTCTTAAAAGTTGCCTTCTGCTATCTTGTCTGTGATACCGTATTTAACTGTCACAATACATTGCCAGTTTCGCTATGCGTAATTTTTTCACTAATAATGCTTTCATATCCGTGTTTCGTACCTCGCGAGCCTAATTTAATGTGATGTTTTATTATTGATGGATATAAATTGATGAAGCACATCACGCTATCTTAACAAACACCCGTTTTTGTCGGAATCTTTTACCTCTTATATTATTAACGAATTTTTTTCAAACTAGGATTTTTGCTATCCAGATCTCACGATGCCTGGACGTGGAGGTGCACGAAAGCGAGCTGCACCTCCCGAACCCGCTCCAGTTGAAGCTGAGGGCGAAGATTATCAACTGAAACGCCAGCGAAACAATGCGGCTGTTAATAAAACACGACAAAAAAAAAGACAAGAGGAGAACGATACCGCACAGAAAGTGGAAGAAATGAGGGAAGAAAACACTAAGCTCGAAAGGTACAGTAGGAATAAATTTCAGTGTAATGGAACATGATTTAGGAAGGTAGAAAGTCTTCAACGAGAACTACAGTTCCTTAAGGAAATGTTTGTGGCTTATGCTTCAAACAACAAGAAAGACGGTAATGGCTCGTCAGGAAGCAACGACAACAACCAGCCACCTCAAGGAGGGGCCGCCTCTGCAAGTTGAAAACTTTAAACTTCGTCGTTGTTGTATATACTAGTTCTGTTCCCTGATCTACATTTCGATTATTCCATTAAATAAAAAAATCTTTGCAAAAGATTGGGTATTTGCTGTTATCTGTGGAGGATCGAACGGAGCGAAAGAGCAGTGTCTGTCCCCTTCGCAATGCGGCGAACTATGACCTACTACGTGTGATCGACGACTAGTGATCAGAGGCTGTCTCGCAAACAAATTTCATATTCGCTATTTTACGGGACCCAACCCCAATTTTCAAATACTCTAATAAAAATAAGGAAATTGGGGGGTCCCGTCGCGACTGCACAAACGTAATTACCATACAACCTCACAAGTAAAGTTGAAATGGAGTATATATAAAACGACAAATAACGTAATCGTATTTATACGCACTGGTCCTCACACGATTGTCCTGTGAGTTCGTTGTGCGCGAAATCGACGTTCCTGGCTTAACGCCATAAAATGTGAGAGTTGAAAGTGATGCGCGCGATTTGATCATTGGATTCACCGTTCAACATACGTGGCAAAAAAACTGTTTCAGATTTCTTCTAACCGAAGCGACGCCGACGGCTGTCGCCTCCCCGTGGAATGGAATATAGATTTGGGTAATGCGAAGAGAACCTCCAACAAGGCCTTTTTCCGTTTTCTCTTCAAATCTTCATTTACGTTGTAATGGAGTGGCGCTCGTTGAATCAACCGGCGACGTCTTCCCAACACAGACAAGGTGCGTTGATAACCTAAGAAAATCGTCTCTTCTATAAATCGACTATATCAAAAACATAACTCCGAAATTCAGATGCTCAAAGACCAAACCCAGCGAACCTCAACCACAGACGACCTTCTGCGTCGTCTGCTCGGCATCCGCTGCCTCCGGCACCTCATCCCCACCACAGAGGTAGAATCGTGAATCCATTCACTGGTCGCGAAGAGGATTGCAAACTCGTGCACGACGACAATAAGCAACCCGTTTATCGCTTTAGGGGCGTTTGTCCCGAACGTTTCTCATCGGTAACTTTAATTAATTCTTGCTGTACGAATAGCTTTGACTGCAGTTTAACGTAACGGCCGTTCGGGATCCTCGCGATCGCGATAAAATTAATTCTAAAACACTGCCACAAGACTTTCCTATTCCCGATTTGAAGCTCGATATTAATTACGTAGGAATTCCCGACCAACGCGAAGTCGCCATCTACAATCTCAATGACAATGTAAACGAAGGGTTACTGAAAAAGTTTTGTCAGTAAGTCGTGTTTTCTGTCAAGAGTTATTAAGATGATCCCTCCTAGAAAAGTGATCAGCCCCGAGGAACTGCTGGTTTGTTACCATCCGACTTCGCGGAAACACATGAAGATGGCTTTGGTGGAGTGTCGATCTTCGGCTGATGCGCGAAAGTTCATAAAACACGCAAATGAAACAGAGCTAATGGGATCGAAAGTGAACGCTTGTTTGGACCCTTTGGCGGACCAGTTAAACTTGGAGTTCAATAAGAAGACGGGATCCGACCTTCCATCGCTCCCCCGACGTCTGAAAGATGTCGGAAATGTTTTGGAAATTTTGAGACAACGTCTGAGAGAGACGACGAGCAAAAATGTTGGGAACGAAACCGTTGAAAGCACGGGATCTTCCCCGATGGATTGCGACTCCGAAGGACTTTCGCCCGTTGATGTCGACATTACTCCTGTAAGCACTTTTACTATAAATATATTAGAATCAAAGCCTTCTTTTAGTCAACGTCAGCTATTGTTACTCACGCGGTGTCTCGGGCATCCGATTCGCCTGCGCAACTGAAGAAAGTCCGTAGCCGTCCTTCGAGATTCAGCGATTCTCCTGACATTTCGGGTAAACCAACTCCCCTATCAGTTGCTCTCTCCAACTTGCGTACTCCAAGTCTCCAAAAGAGTTTGAGTGCGTCACCAGCGACTCCCACCATACTTTCCCGATTTACAGTGCCTCCCAGTCCACTGAGTAATGGTAACCGATGTTTTTATGCTCTTCTTAAATACCCGATCTACAGTACCAATTGAAAGACGATTTCGGGCTGCCGTACCTTTACTCGGAATTCCATCAACCTCTCAAATGTTTCCTCATATGTATAATCCTCCACTTCCTCCTATAACAATGCCTTCAACTTCGATCCCTCCTACGCCTGTTGTTTGGGAAAATTTACCTCTTCCACCTCCAATTCCCGCTGCCTCGCCTGCTTGCCAGGTGAGCCCGACGCCTGCCGATCCAACACCCGCAAAGGAACTGAAAGAGAAACGACGTCGCGCGGAGAAGAATCGACGTTCATCGAGCTCTGACGGCTCTGTGTCAGGTTCTTCGTTGAGTGAAGACGATCACGAAAGCAGTCGACGAAAAAGCAAGAAGAAGCATAGTCGCTCATACAGAAGACGATCCGACAGACGCAGAAGACGTTCGAGGGACTCTAGTAAAAGTATTCCTTCATCGGATTCTTCGATTACCTCAGAGAGCGGCGAAACGTCATCATCGGGAGATGTTTCGGACAATGATCGCTATCACAGGGATCGAAGAAGACATTCCCGCCGATATTCATCGCATAAACGATCGGAGAGCAGAAAACGAAAGGCAAACGCAGATTTTTAAACTATTGTTTCATTCGAATATAGGTTACCGAGAAGATCGTTACTCACAAACGCAAAGTGATAACTTCGAAAGACGAATCGACCGTGAAGGACACTTACATACATATCGTTTCGCGAAAAATAAAAAAAGGCGACGCGAAAACAACTGAAGAACCACGCGAAAGGACGTCGCCGGATTCTGACGATCTGCCGATCATCAACGAATCGAAGATAACAACAGCGGCATCGGAACCCACGGTCACCAAACAGAAGGTACACGTTTGATAAAATAGATTACGGTAGAACAAATATCAATTCTTTCGTTTGAAGACCGCAACTATATGTATACATCTTCAGGCAAGTTTGTCTCTCGATTTCTCGGAGATCGGAGTGTTGGAAGACGTTTCTTCCGACGACAGCGTTGGAGAAGGCGATTTGGAGTCAGAGAAGGCGTTTGAGAAGAAGTCGAAGGAAACATCCCACACCTGGTCGTCCACTTCGGACACTGCATCGACTCCGACAGACGGATGTGAAAGAAAAAGACGATCGCGAAATGATTCTCCTAAACGGTAGCATCATGAATGTGTTCGTATTCATATTATACTTCGTTTATGTCAGAAAGAGCAAAAAAAGTAAACGAAGTTCAACTTCTCCAAAACGTCGTCGATCCCGCAAAGAGTCAAAACGACGACGTGAGAAGTCACTATCTTCATCTTCGCCAAGGGAAAGCTCAAAGCCGTCCCTGAAAAGGGTAACGCTTATTTATTCTACAAAAGCTATTATCACTGTTCAGAAATGTTTGAAGGAAGAAGAACCACCACCACCTCCTCCTCCTCTACCACCTCCAAACTCGTATTCTCAGATACCTCCTACTTCCGCTTACCCGTTCCCTCCATCTGGTCTCGCATTCCCTCCTTTCCCGAAATTCGATGCATCGAAACCACCACCAACCTTCTTTCAATTTATGCCTCCGGTACATCCGATGAGCATGCTGATGGGACAACCTCCCCCACCCATTGGTCCTCCGCCATCATATAATTCATCAATATTCCCTCCACCTACTTCAACTCCAGAGAAAGCTCCAACTGACGACTTGACGTCGCGCCTTGCCGAGTTGTTCCCTGAGCAGATGCAGAGTGATGAACCGCAAGTTGAAGAAGGTGGCATCGAAGAGGAACCGACTGTGACTGCTTCTGGGAAGGTGCAGGATGAGATCATAGGTTCATTTTCCTTTCAGTATTTTACAAGTTTTCAATATCTTTAGAGCCGCCACCAAAGAAACCTCGCACTCGTAAATCTCGATTTGACGTTGTAGTGACACCTCCGCCACCAACCACACTTCTTCCACCGAGCGTAGAGAATTATGCAGTTGATGAAATGAAAGAAGATCAAGTCGATGTAGACGAACGCATAAAGAAAGTTAAGGAACACGTGTTCAGAACCATCCGAGCGGAATTGAAGGAGCAGATATTGAAGGATCTGTTGAAAAAGAGGGACACTTATACGTTCGAAGAACTGGAAACCCGATGGGACCGTCTTCTTGAAGAACGAAGAGAAAAGGAGAAAGATGAACCGAAAAAAATTGAGGAGGCGACGGCTCCAGCAAAAGATGAAAAAGAAAGAGAGGAAATTCCTATAACAACAAATGAACCGTCTTCTAATTGGGCAATTGGATTCGAGTCGATGTTCCGATCGACTTCGTTGAGACTGTTGCCGAGGATTCAAAAGGTAATTAAAGGATCAAAACATGTCCCATGTTTATTTTTATTTTAGGTTAAAAATCCGGCTGCGATTGCCGCTATGAAACGCCGTCGGCGGCGGCAGCGAAGCCGTAGTATCGACGATGTCAGCAGAGGGTCATCCGACACCGAAGATCGCGACGGAGCAGCGAGCAGAATCTCTTCGACAGATAGCGTTGATTCTAGAAGTAAACTTGAGTTCGACCGAATGTCTCCGATCTCGGAAAAGTCCGATTCGCCCCTTTCTGAACCAAAAGTTCAAAACCGGCAAGATGAAGAAGATATCGAGGACGGCCTTATGTCGTCCGGCCAGGAAGACAACGATGAACTCGAATCCGGTGCCATTCTCTCTGGTCGGTTGTCAGCGGTTTCCCTTGGATCTGATGTATCTGACGAGGACGAAGAGGATGAGGAGGACGAAGAAACCGATTATGAAACCGATGTACAAGACGAAGAATCAGTTCTAGACGTTGAAACAGTGGAGGCGATGGAGCCGATAGTGAGAAAGAAGCGAAAGAGCAAGAGAAACATTTATTTTGAGGAAATGATCCTCGAAACGTTTCAACTCGTGAGTAAGCCGTAGTTCTACATGTTTTAAATGTTGTTCAGGGCGTCGATGATGAAGATATTCGCTACCTTCAAGCGGCGTTCCACAAACTCATAGCTACCGATAACGAGGTTTTCGGTCGAGTTGTTCCTTTCGGGAGATATCCCGAAATTCCTCCTGTGCGTCAACTGGTATCGTTTGTCTATTTTTCATTACAAAAATGACTTTAATTTTTAGACGATTCCAAAGAAAACCGCAACGAAGACGTATTACTTCGATGATCCCGAATTGGAAGGGGTCGCTCCACATAAGTCAGGATGCGCCAGGACCGAAGGATTCTACCGAATAAGCAACCGAGTGAAGAAGAGTTTGGTGAGAAGACCGGAAGAAGAATCCTCCTCGTTCAAGGACAAAACTGAAATCAGTGCAAAGGTGAGTGCATCGTTATCGTTTCATTTGTAGTTCTTCTTGTGATAGGATGAAACATCTGTTCGTCAAAACAACACTTCGAGACGTGAACTGAAGGCGGCAAATCGTCGTAATCAAACGATTATGAGTGAAGCGAACAGCGACATGTTCAAGGTTAACCAACTGAAGGTAACCACCAATAACTGAAATCATCGTAACTTTTAAAATTGTCTCAGTATCGGAAGAAGATGATTAAGTTTGCGCGTTCGAAGATTCACGGCTGGGGACTTTACGCGATGGAGTCGATCGGCGCCGACGAAATGATCGTCGAGTACGTCGGAGAGTTGGTGAGGCCTGCGATTGCCGATGAAAGAGAAAAGTCATACGAGAAGAGAGGAATTGGGTCCAGTTATCTATTCAGAATTGACAAGGATTCGGTTGGTTTTTTAACGTCTAAATGAATTATCGCAAGGTTTCTTTGGTACACTGTGTTTAGCTAAAAAGATTGAATATTTTATGATCTGACAAATTGAGTAAATCATTTTGATAAGGTTTTTGCTTTATGTTTTTCAAACGGCGTTGTTATGTGTTTCTTCAAAGAATAGCTGTTTCTCGTGCAAATCGAATGAAATATTCCAATTATTAAGCATGTAAGGAATATTCTTAAACGCCTTTGAAACGTTTCGATCGAAGTGTCAAATCCAATTTTTTAAACCACATTTTCTATCGAAACTCAGAGACTTCTTTTAAAATCGGACTTCTTTCAGGTAATCGACGCAACGAAAAAAGGAAATTTCGCTCGATTTATCAATCACTCCTGCCAGCCGAATTGTTACGCACGTGTCGTTACTCTGGAAGGCCAGAAACGAATCGTAATCTACTCGAAAACGGTGATCAACAAGGGAGACGAGATTACTTACGACTACAAATTCCCCATAGAAGAGGAGAAGATCGAATGTCTCTGCGGCGCTCCTCAGTGTCGCAGATTCCTTAACTAAAACTCAGGTGACGTTAGTTTCGCCCGTAGATGCAAGTGCGGTGATATTTATTAGAGGTGCTGAATGCGTTTGTTTTATTGTCTGTTGATGTAAATAAACGAAGATTGCCAAATGCGGAGTTATCTCGTTTACGTATGGCCAATTTCCTCGCTTGCGTGAATTATCGCTCCATCTGTCCCGCCCATCAAATCGAAAAACACTTCAGGTTCCCTTGAATAACAAAACAAAAACATTTTTTACCCCTTTTCATACGTTGATCACTCATTTTCAGTGAGTAAAGGGGCAACACTTCTTTACATCTCTCGTCTGCTCAATCCCTTCGTGATTTTCGGTCGTTTCTAGAACTCAGTGTCCTAAGCTTCTAATTAAGAAAACGAAAGATTACTTGTCAAGAAAGCCGAATGATGTGAAACGGGATCCAATCAAGCGACTTTCTGGAAACATCCCACGACGTTTAAGTGAACACTCTTCAAATGAGTGAAATAACTGAAGCTCAACCATCCACTCACTTCCTTTACATTGACAGAATTATACGTGGTGTACCTATGACTACGGCGCCGTCATGACAACGACGTTTACAAGAACGAATCTCTAATTAAATGTCTATCTGCTTGCTCATTTCCATTTGGGGCCTTCCGCGGGGAATCAGGTTGTCGTGCTAGAACCTTTTTACGAGCATGTGCTGTCTGACGTTTGACAGCAATCACTTTCGTGCCAAAGGAATCGGATTTCATTTTCTCGTTTTTTGTGAGTTGACAGAAGTGTTCCTGCGTCGAATCCGCGTTCTATCGCCACTTTTCAGCGCGTCGTCAATCAATTATTTCTCATTTCTCGACGACTATTGCGCGATATTTTCCTCAACTTTTCTCCTCGTTCAAGGTCTGGACCGCGAAAAGCCTATGTCGACGATGTTTCGCACCGCTTTTGTTTTTGTCTGAGAGAGCGAGGAATGTCTGGAGAGAACGATCGGAGGAATGGATGGTCAAATAGAGCATTAAAGTACGGGAAGCGGGAAACGGTTGCCTCTTTGCTTCAATTCGAACTCGTCGCGATTAATGCATTTATGATATTCTGCGATCTTGGCGTGAGTCTTTTATGCATTACGGAAGGATGAACGGAAGGAAGCGGGATGCACGGGGGTGAGGGAAAAGGGCGTCTGGCGGAGAGCTCGACACTCGTTTCCCGTCTCTTGTTGTTCTTAAAGTGTTTATTGACACACCCGTACATCTTTAAGATCGGTTTTATGTTTTGTTCTTCGTCGAACGGAGCTCGTTCTTATTAAACGGTTCTAAACGGATTACTGTAGTTCAGTGTGGATTGAAGTCATTTTTACTTGTTGAGTTGAATTTTGCAAGTGAAGAGAGATAATTAAGAAGAACGGGTCGAGATCACAAATCGCCAACGGGGCGTCGTCGATCTTCAAGTTTGTGCTCGATTTATTGCCTTTTCGTTGGCGATTTGTGGTCTCGACCCGCGAGCTGTAATGATCCTTTTTCGGGCCTCTGACGTTTTCTCGACACACGTTGCTCGTGGCGATTATGACGCGAAGCACTTTTACGAGGATTAGAGTCCAAAGAGTGCGCGGAATCGCCTTTGACTTTCAAAGAATTCGTTTCAGATGGCGGCTAACGAGTTCGAAATGTGGGAGGCGGCGAAGAAGGAGTGGGACGAGGTAGGATAACAATGGCTTACTGTAGTTTATTTGTGGAATCAGGTTGAAGTGAATCAACAAAGAAAGACAACATCCGTTTCTCGAGCATCTCAACCTCAGCCCGTAAAGAAGAGACAATCGTTGGCCGTCGTGGACGATAGGGCATCACGAGCGTCTTCTTATTGCGAAGAACATGAGAATCACATTGCAGCGTGTTCTTTTCAAAGCATTTGGAGCAGATTAAGCAGCGAAGACCTCACTCAAGAAAAGGTCAGTGTAATTACAAGTGAATAAAACAGTTTTTATTGTTCAGACTCAGGCGATGGATCTCATTGACCGCGCACAACTCTCTTCTGCTAGAGCCTCCGCTTCAAAGATACCGTATTGCATCTGTGGGCCTTCCAAACCAAACGTTTGCCCTCTTCGGTCGATTACTTTGGCCGACGAGCAACTTCTAATTGTTGCATTAAGCAATGGTGAGGTGATAAACCAAGCGATCAACACAAATCTCTCTTCAGTGAGCTACTCTGAGTCAAATCCTCTTCATTGGGAACTTCTTTGCTCATTTTATAAACACATCACGGACGACCGCACTGGACTCAACGCCATCGGTCGTACTGGTGACCACTGGGAGAAGATAGGCTTCCAGGGCGACGATCCGATAACGGACCTTCGCGGCGTCGGAATCTTCGGACTTTGTCAGCTCTTGTTTCTGGTCTCCAATGGACTCACTTCTCAGATGACTTCTCAACTTTTACAGCTCTCAAATGATAAAATTCAGGTAATTCTTGCTTGTTTCTTTCTGTTTCAATACTCTACTTACAGAGCTTCCCACTTGCGGTGGTCGGTCTCAACTGGACATCTATGATCCTCGAACGAGTAAAACAAGGCAAACTAAACTGGTAAATTAAGCTAAATTGCTTTCTCGTCAAATTTTGAAATGGATTTAGGCTCGCTGTCAAGGAAAATAGCTTTATAACTGTGGTTAACGGCATTTACCGAGGGTGTTTTCTGAGCTTCTGGAAGGTTTGGAAAACACGAAACTGTACAATTGTTGATTTCTCGAACATTTCAAACGGTAAACCGTTGTTTAAAATTGTTGTAAATTGTAAATGTTTGTCAGAAATCCGCGATACAATCAAACGTCGTCCGAAATCGCTGCTCAACATGGCCGTTTTGACTCAACATACTTAAGCGGGACACCGTAATCTCAAACTTTGCAACCGAAGACTACATTCATTTATTAACGAGATTTATTAAAAATTAATTAGCGTCGTTACTTGACAACTTTCATAATCGGTCTACACGACCGTATAACACGTGGAATACTGTAAGAGAGCAATAAATAAAATTGCGTAGAGGCCGCAAGCAATCGCGTATCTACTGCGGGAAACGCGGATGGGTTACGGTGATAGCTTTACGAGGAAAACATTTAGAAGGGAGCGTACGCCCGACGAGAACCCACAAATCGGGAAAGCGGAGGGAGAGTGGTCGTCGTGGCGGAGACGCGAGGAACTTCCGGACGGGAAGCATCAGCAATAACCTACATACTCAAGGGTTACGGTAGCCTTTTTAAATGCAATTTACGTTGGCACTTGAGTTGTACTGTCCAAAGGTGTAAGGCTCGATTGCTCCGTTGAGACATTTTCCTAGGAAGTTCTCGACGAAACCTGCGAAGGCCAGCGTGTTTTGTGGTTTGGAGAATCCGTGTCCTTCATCGCCGAAAAGAACGTACGTGACGGGAATATGGTTCTTCTTCAACTCATCCACAAATTGGTCTAAAGAAAATATAGTGACTAGATTTCGATGCTATCCACCTGATTCGGCTTGTTTCACACGAGGGTCATTGGCGCCGTGAAGAATCAACAGTGGATTCTGAACCTGACTGGCGTAGAATAGAGGCGAACGGCTTCTGAGTGACTGTCGTCCAGCGTCGTCGTCCTTGTCGGCGCCGAGACTCTTCACCATTTCATTGTACATGCCCATCCAGTATGGCGGCATCGTTTCTAGTAAAGTGATAAGATTTGAAGGACCGACAATGTCGATGCCACAAGCAAACATGTCAGGTGTGAAGCTCATTCCAACGAGCGTCGCGTACCCTCCGTAAGATCCGCCCATGATAGCTACTTGATTGCGATCGGCAATTCCATTCTTGATGGCAAATTCGACTCCATCCAAAAGATCATACTGCATCTTCCGCCCCCATTCTCCGTTTCCTGCGTTGCGGAGCTTCTTACCAAAACCGGTACTTCCGCGGAAGTTTACCTGCAAGACTGCATATCCTCTGTCAGTAAGAAGAGCATTCAGAGAGGAAAATTCGAACATGTCTCTCATGTGAGGACCACCATGAATCAGAAGCACCATCTTCTGAGGATGCTCCGGAATCATACCCAACTTGACATACTCAGCATCGGTCCCGTTAACTTCGGAAGGAAGTTTCCGTTCAGAGGTCTGTGGGAGACTAAGATATGCTTGAATCTTAAGTCCGTCACGTGCCAGGAAGTCGAATCCGATCATTTTGCTGAGTTTGCGGTTGTTGAGTTCAGGTCGCGTTGAAAAAAGATATTCGGCTTTTTTCTGCCATTTGCGGTACAAGTAAAACTCGAAAGGTTTGTCGTCGGAGAGGTAAGTTATGAGCCACGTGTGGAAGTCGCGGCTTACTCCCACCACCATCGGAGAGTCGTTTGGACGGAGATTCACGAGGTACTGCATGTCAGTAAGGACGGAGTCGTTAGCAACAAATATTTCGGGTTTGTGGTAGTATTCGGTAAGGGCCAAAACGGTTTTTTCGGTGGGGTGTAGGAAGAGGGAAGCGATCTCTGCTTTAGTAGCAGTGTAGAGTACTTGATTGGTCTCGGGACGTCCGAATTCATGTACGACAAGCTGACCGAGATCGGAGTTGATGCCCCACTTCCAGTAGACTTTCTGGTTGTCGGCTGTAAAAGCGATTGGGCTGAAAAGAGGTTCTGAGCAACGTTGAGAAAATTAAGTTCTTACTCAGTGAGGGGAGAGTCTTCCGAGGATACACGCATGTATTCAACCCAGTCGTCCTTGCTTGACGTTAACTTTTTGAGGTTTGCCTTTGACGAAGGGCGATAGTAGATAACGGAGCCATCGTCGGATAGCTCGCTGACGATTCTGAGGTTGAGGTCGTTGTCGAACATCATTCTCGCGGGGAATCGTTTATTGTGAAAGACAAGATTTAATTCATTTGTGTAGAGGTCGAACTCGTAAACGTTGTGAAATACAGGGTTCTCGTCGTTTAAACCTACAAGAACCTTCCGGTCCCTCATGTTGTTCTTGAACACCGCAGCTTTCACTCCTATTCGGTCGGAAATGGGAACGGGCTTGTTTGGTGGGGTGGCTTTAGTGATGTTGAACTTGTAGAGACGATGGTTTTCATCTCCATTGTTGTCCTGAGTGAAGAGAATAACATTAGGTACTCCGGTAAATTCAAAGCCTAAAGAACAAGTCAGATAAGGGTTCATTTGTTGGACTTACTGGCAATGTTGTTCTGTTTGTCGAAAGAAATCTTTTCGGTGTGTTTGCAGGTTACGCATCTCGTGTAGATGTTTCTGACGCCGTTGTCATCTGGTGCCAAATAGGCGATCGTATGACCGTCGGGGGAAAGCATCACGTGGGCAAACTTCGAGTCACCGAACAGAAGTTCTCTCGGAATGAGATCATTGCGCTTCGGAGTGGGATTCACATTCTCCGGAGTAAAATACGTTGGTGGAATCGCATTAACCACAAAAAGAAATCCATAAAGGAACAAAACTGCTGGAGAAGAGGCCATGGTGGGTCCTGATACGAAAGAGACCACAGTTAAGGTATCGAGTGGTCAACTGCTGCGTCAGATGAATCGGCGCTCTTCTTTGCTTTTTCCCGTTGCGGCCCTTTAAATACTTTCGAACGGAACTCGCACTCGCTCCGAAAAAATGTTTAAAAAGGGTGGAGTCGCGGTGAGACCCTCAGACCGCCTTTGTTCAAATACGGAACGATATTTGCTTTAAAACGAAGATTTAGAACAATAAAGATACACAAGCTAGGTGTTTCTTTGCATCGAAGGTAATTAGTGGGCAAGCGGAGGACGGAGACTTCTTGAAGAAGGAGAGGATGGTGCTCATGACGGGGTTGAACATTAGACAAATAAAGTTGTGAATGCTTTTTTAGTTCTAAATGACTAATTTGTCCCTTGTACTCAACATTTGTCGCTCATCTCTAATTTCGTTTTTACCGTATTATACACTGAATAAAGCTTCAAATAAAGGTCTCGTGACTTCACACGTTCGACGGTCATCTCTGTTCAAACAAACGGTCATCAACGCTTAATAATTCCCTCTCCAAATTCGTCACGACTTCGACTTCCAAGTCACGCCCTTTCGTATCTCACGGAATCATTTGATTTCCCTCGATTTATTCCTCATCGAGTGACCGCCGAAAGTCACCACAAAGAAACAATTCTAATCGGAGTGCAAACGCGCTTTGAGTGGCTTTGGCCTCCCGCGAGACGATGTCCAAGGCGGCACGCGATGTTTGCCTTTGCTCGAAGGATAACACGATGGTTAACACCTTAATTACGCGTGAAGGGTTTTTGGGAGAACGAAAAGGAGGAGACAAATTTGTACGATTTGTTTCTAAACATTTCTACGGTAAACCATATTTTGAGGGCTGAGGTGACATTGAATATGTCTTTTTTAATTTAGTACCGGGGCATTCGAGCGCGAATCGCGCTTAATTTTA
>KI647107.1:0-11523 GCA_000505645.1 Steinernema monticolum
TGTCCATTGGAGTGTAATCGTCATTAATTTGTGCTCAAAATAAGCACCGGATTATGTGGAAAGTATGTAGGAAACAATTTGAGTCAACAAGGTGAATAATTCAGAAAGATCACATTCCTTTTGTTCATCTAAGCCCAGACCGTATTAGAGTCTCGATGAAAATGACGTCGATGCTCGTTGAGATTCTTGTAATACATTAAACAGCAGAAAACGATGGCGAATCAGAAAATGTGAACGGTTTGCAGGAAAATAATAGGGGCGATTAACGTCGTACACTTCGGGTGAAGGCCTAAAATGCACATTTACCCGTAAAATCGAAATGCAATCTTACTCAGAGCTTCCACACTTTCCCGCTCAAAGAGACGGAGAACTGGCTCAATGAAGAGCTTGCGGTAGAAGTATGAAAATGATAGCTCCCGCTTGAAGGAACAGAAGGACAAGAAGATGATGCCAGAGAATACGGCGAAGATCATATTGTACATCTGGTAGCAGAAGAACGGAAAGCTGAAAAAACTGATTTAATAGTTGAAATGAATGTTTCATGACTTACAAACAAAGGTACTTTTCCACCTGAAGCCCAAGTAGCATTAAAGCTCCAGAGAAAATACCGATAACATGGCGCGCACAGTCGAATCGGATATCCGTGTCTATTTCAGTGATTTTCACGCTCATTTCGTCATGCATGACGCCACACAGCCCAATAAAGTTGAAGAAAATGTTAATCCACGCGATCACCATCGCTCCGTGTTTGACGTGAAATCCACAGCATCTGTAGTCGGAATGGTTGTGGTCGAATTCAGTGCTCTGTCCAGAGGGATGCACGTTTGCGCGCGGTGCCGGTTCGGTCACAGATGACATGATGATCTGAAAAGAGTGACATATTTTAAGAGAACTTCTAAAATTGAACATGCACGCAGAAATCAGCGAAAATACGTGAAAATCAAAAATGCGATAATTTTGCGGACGCGAAGTATAACAAACAAATCAATCTATGTAGCAGTAGGTGAGTTCAAACAAGCAAACCATGGACGATAATGGTCCCACGATGAGAACATCGCAAAACAACATTCGAGAGATTACAAAACAAATAATAAACCAAAGATCTTGATTCCTATAAACTATAATATATCAACATGACAAATAATTACAAAACGCTGATAATGTGAGAAGTAGGAAACGATTAGGCAGTTAACAAGTTAATCCATAAAAAATCACTTTGATCTCGTCGATCTAAGCAGCTACCGTAAGAATATAGTGTGCATGAGAATGCCGACGATGCTCGTTGAGATTTCTGTAATACGTAAAACAACGGGATACAACGGCGAACCAGTACATCAGAACGATTTGCATGATGATTAGAGGGACGAATCCCGTAGCACATTTCGGATGAAGGCCTAAAATGGAAATATTATCCCGTCCCGGAGAATCGAAATAAAATCTTACTCAGAGATTCCACACTTTCCCGCTCAAAGAGACGGAGAAAGGGTTCGACGAAGAGCTTACGGTAGAATCCCGGGAACGTTAACTTCGACTTGTTGGAACACGAAGACATGAACATGATCGAAAAAATTACCGCCATGACAATATTGCACGCTTGGTAACACATGAACGGAATGCTGAAAAACTGATATAAATAACAAATGAAAATAACATTTCAAGACTCACAAATAACGGTCCTTTCCCTTCGTAAGTCCGTAAAACAGCAAAAGTCCACAGAGCACTCCGAGAATATGTCGTGCAAAGTCTATTCCAGTGATTTTCGCGTCAATTTTGTCGAAGAAGACGCCACAGAGCCCGATGAAGTTGAAGGCAAGGTTGAAATACGCGATCAGCAACGCTCCGTGTTTGACGTGAAGGAATCCACAGCATCTATAGTCGGGGTGGTTATGTTCGAATTCAATGGGCTGGCCAGAGGGACGCACCGTGCGCGGTGCCGGTTCGGCCACAAAGCACATGACGATCTGAAAAGAGCGACATATATTTGTATTTGTGGGAACTTAAAACAGTGAATATGCAAGCAGAAATCAGCGAAAATAAATGTGAAAAGCGAAATCCAGCAAAGATACACTGTGTCTCCCCTTTCGTTGTGAGGCGTACTGTAGCAATTAATATCGACCGATCAGCTTCCGTTGCAAGATGCGATGATTTTGTCTAGAAGTCGTCAGGAAGCCGTCAGTATTTCGTTCGCGCCAAATTAATTACTACAGTAAATACGCCTCACAACGAACGAAAAAACAGAGCGCAAGCCATGTTAAAATCGAAAATACGATAATTATGCGGAAGCGAAGCGCGGTAAGGTGTTCGACTACCTCAACACCGAATGCAAAGAACGTCAAACAATGGGTGGTAACGATCCCACAACGAACGCTGTCCCGCGCCATTACAGTACGCAGGGAGCGAGAGCTGCAGCCAGTCTCCATTCCTGATACGAAAATCCTGCTTTTTGACATGATCAACCGTCTAGCTTTGTTTGAATACGGTATATGATATGTGCGATACGGTGTGTGTTATCGTTTTCGTGGCAGCACCAAAAATCCTACGTTTGTGTCGTTTTGTCGCATTTTGCAAACAATTACAAAACTCTCTTCCCACACTGACCAACTTCGTTTGTCGAGTACGAACTGACCTTATCTTTCATTCCCGCCATGACTCAACCGATGTGCTTGCAAACCGCTTCTTAATCACGTCATACTGTTTACATTTTACGGAGTCCCTGTTCACAACTAACGTCGATTCGAAGTCGAGAGCATAGCAATGTTCGACGAAGAAGGATGTTTTTACAAATGTGCTATGAACGTGAGTCCTTCTTCTCGATTCAATGGATTCCAAACGGGTTTTTAGAAAGTTTTTCTTGTCATACTGATTTGCTTTACGTTTGCCGGTGATCTGTTTACGTTAGGTGAGGCAATTTGTATTTTCACGCAACCCGTACCCTCTACATGGGGCGACTATGTCTTGTACTTGGAGGTTTTGGGGTGTGGCATCTTAGGCGCTTTCATTTCAACGGTTGGATTCGTGATTCACATTCTTCTACTATGTTCAATCGTCCGCGAAAAGACATGGCCCCGCGGATTCGTCAATGTTATGATCTACATCATCTTTGAAGTGAGTTCGTATTCACTTTGAGAACATATATGAAAGATTCAGATATTGATGACTGTCTACGTCATTCCATTACAGA
The DNA here is from genome assembly GCA_000505645.1 of Steinernema monticolum. Classification (NCBI taxonomy): domain Eukaryota; kingdom Metazoa; phylum Nematoda; class Chromadorea; order Rhabditida; family Steinernematidae; genus Steinernema; species Steinernema monticolum. The sequence continues at coordinate 3,182 of KI647107.1, forward strand.
TTTTTCTCAGTCAAAGCGTTGAACTAAATAATTGGATTGGTAAAGAAAGCGTTTCCTGCGTGCATAAAGTTTATTTTTGCTTCAGTTCAATTTATGATCCCAACCGCTTTCATAATTGTATTTCAAGTAACCGCAGTGGTTTTCTTCGTCCCGCGCTTTGATATATTGAGGAAGAAGTACGCATTCGCTGCAACGACTGTTCGGCCGACGGTAGTGCAGTACAATCCAGGGCAAGTTGGACAACCGGTTTTCTTCGAGCCTATTGTACCAGCCGATGGTGTTCTACCTCAAAATGTACCACCTGAACTGCCTTCTCCGGATTACACAAAGCGAGATCTTTATGTTTGAAGATGTTTGAAACTGTAAGTAATGCAAATAATAAATTCCATGTTTATATTTAAAGGAGATGACACAAACTGTCCAGATGTAGGCACGTCCGAGTGTACCATGCAAGACATTGTTTTTAAATTTTGTATTTTTGACGCTTTGAATGGTATCCAAAATGTTGTTGATGTGGTTGGGTCCGCTATTGTTGAGATATGGATTCAAAAAAACACATTAGTTCCTTTTTAACGTTTAAGCAAATCTGGAAAGAACAAAAATGTTCAGACTTTCTTTTTTCGCGTTCGGATTGCCGAGTACGCACCGACCTTATCTCTCCGGTCATCTCTCAACTTGAATGCGTGCAGACCGCTTCTTTATCACCACCAACTGATTATCTACGCAGACCCTATCCACAATTAATATCGATTGGAAGTCGAGAGCACAGCAATGTTCGACGGAGAAGGATGTCTTTACAAAAGTGCTACAAACGTGAGTTTAACATTTTAATGGAAGCTAAACGGGTTTTTAGAAAGTTTTCATCATTATAATCACTTCCTTTACGTTTGCTTGCGATCTATTTATGTTCGCCATGTCAATTTATGCGTTTGCACAACCCATACCCTTAAATATAATCTATTATTTCGTCTACGTGGTGGTTTTGGTATTTGGAATCTTTGGCGCATTGATCTCAACGGTTGGAATCGTGATTCACATACTTCTCTTGTGCTCAATCCTCCGCGAAGAGACATGGCCGCGTGGATTCGTCAATGTTTTGATCTACATCATCTATGAAGTCAGTTTGTCTTTCTATTTTGGTGCGCGACTATGTAGAGGAGTTGGAGAGAGCGTGTAGCGGATTTATCTGTGAGCGCCTCTCCTTCTGTTGTACTTTAGTCGTGCAAAGAGTTTCCGCATAAGACGGTTGCTACTATTCCTGTCAGATAACGAAGAAATCTATGGTGTTTAAAGGTGCACGACCGAGCATGATAACCTATATCTTTTTTGTGGGGTTACCGAGTTGAACTGTGTCCCTTCAATCTTTTGCAACATTCATCTTAAATGTAAATTTTAGGTAATGATGATTGTAAGTGTACTGATCGCCATGGGTTTTCTCAGTGTCACCCTTGCTGAGTTCGGTTACCCAATTGGTAGGAAGACTTTTGTTACATTTTACCTTTTCTTTGCTTCAGCCCAAATTCTAATACCTTCCGCCTTCATAATTGTAATCCAAGTGACCGCTTTGATGTTCGCCGTGCCGCGGTTCGATATTCTACGAAAAAAGTACGCAAGCATTCGAACAAATGTTCAATCACGGCCGACGGTAGTAGAGTACCATCCAGGGCAAGTTGGTCAGCCGGTGTTTTTTGAGCCAGCTCTGCCGACTGATGGAGTTCTACATCAAAATGTACATCCTGAACTACCTCCTCCAGATTACACAAAGAGAGATTTTTATGTTTAAAGCTTGTAAGCAATGTAAATAATAAATTCCCGGTTTACAATTGGGCATTTTGCTTTTGATCACGTACGTGCGACACGTTACCAGTCTTTAAAGACGTTTGAAACTAGTGCTAAATAACAAAATGTAAATAATTAATTCTAGGGTCATACTTATAAGAGAACCTCGCCGTAACCGTGCACTGCGTGAGCAGTCGCTAACCCTTTCAAAAGTCTTTTGGAACCATTGATTTTAGCTTGAACGTTAACTCTTCCTACTTTGCTCGTTTACCAAAACACAACATACCACTGAATTGTGATACAGCACACATAAGTACGAAAGGTGACCTATCTTATCTTCTAATTTATGATTCAGGCCGAGTGGCCGCCGAGAGCTCATATACCAGGACGTTGCCGTTGGTTTTTTATCAGTTCCTATGTTTGCTAACGGTTCCATCTAATAGAAGAATTGATTTTTAGGAGCGGCTGTTGAAATGTGCACTGAAGGTGGATGTCTTCATAAATGTGCTAAAAACGTAAGTCATAAGCTTGCATTATTTGGGTAGATGTGATCCCTTATTCGACTGTGTTTCAGAAAGTTTTTCTTACACTAATTCCACTGATCACCCTAATATGCTGCTGTTATTTGTTAGGAATAGTAATTCGCGCTTTCACAAGAACAGAATTTGTCAGCAGTGGATTGATAGCAACGCTTATTAGCACCGCAGTAGGAATTATTGTCCACATCCTATTATTCTGTTCAATTGTTTTTGAAAAGTCATGGCCACGGGGGTTCGTCAACGTTATTATGTACATCATCTATGAAGTGAGTTGCTTATATTCGGAATAAACAACGATAGAGAGAAGTTTAGATTTTTACAAGCATTTGCTATATCATAGGATTGATAATCGCTGGAATTAAATTAGAACGTTTTGTGACAGCTTCCGCATACGGTAATAACTGATTTTTGTTTGCATTTCGTTATTGTTTTCGTTTTAGCAACAGCAGAGATTCCGCTTATTCTAACAAGTTGCTTCCAATTGCTAGCCGCACTTTTATTCATTCCAAGATTCAGGATTCTCAGAAGCAAGTACACAAATGTGCAAACAAGCGTTGAAGCACAGCCGACTGTGGTGAATTACGATACGGGACACCTTGGCCAGCCCGTTTTCTTCGAACCTGCTGTACCAGCCATTGGCGTTCTACCTCAGCAAATTGATCCTTTTGAAATGCCTCCAGAATACACAAAGAAAGATTTGTATATTTGAAGGGATTGTAATAAAAACGAGATGCCTGATTCGATTCGTTACACTTTATACTTTTATATTTTACAACTTACGAACACATACTATCAAGAAAAGTATCAGCAATATTTTCAGGCGATGACTGAAGCAAACGGTTGTAATCAACCTTTTAACTCTCCGCCTTGAATTCAACTTTCAAACAGGATGAAGAAATCACTCAAGATCTCCCTTGAACTGAGCGCAGAATTGTCGCGTTGAAACCGACAACGTAAAACCGAAAACGGATATCTTTGTGAAAAGACAATGTTAGGCGCTAATAGCGTACGCTTTTCCGAGTCAACTAAAGTAATAATTTTCATCATGACATCATCGGAACTTGCTTATCACTTGTAAGATTCGTTCGCTGCGACTTTGTTAGCAGTGTGACCATCACAATGTGCAGCAAAGCAGGATGTCTTCATAGATGTGCAGAGAACGTAGATCATCTTTATAGTATTTAAAAAGATTTTATAGACTAAGGTAAGGCCGCGCGGATTTCAGTTCAGTTTACAGCAGTTTTATGCAATCGATAAATACTATGCAAATCAGCATCGTTCGACGCGACACTATTGGCAGTGCGACTATCATAATGTGTAGCGAAGCTGGATGTCTTCATAAATGTGCCGAGAACGTAAGTCATCTTTTTAGTATTTAAAGAGATTCTATTGGCAATGATTACTTTTTAAAGTAGTAATTCGGTTTTATGTAAGTGATAATGAATATTAAAAATACTAAAATGAATACTATGAGTACAAAAGTCTCTTTTCAGAAAGTCATTCTGGTTATAACCGCGCTGCTTACACTCTCTGGCGCTTTGTTTCTCTTTGGAATGACAATCTATACATTCACTCTTCCATATCGATCAGTAGGGCCATTTATTGCAGTTTTTATATCTTCCATAGTGGGAATCATCATTCACGCCCGTATTTTCTGTTCAATTGCCTTGGAGAAGACATGGCCACGAGGGTACATAAATGTTATGATTTATATCATCTATGAAGTAAGTTAGTATTTTCAAGCTTAAAGGGACACCGGCATTTAATTAAAAAATCGACGAAAATTATGGAGACCCGTACACAGCTGTAATTTTATCACAAAACAGATGTATTTGAGCCTTTTGTTCAAACTTTAGATCTTGACAAAGAAAGCAATGTCCGCGACCCTTTAAAGAAGAATTCAACGTTTCAGGTGTTCATGACTGTTGTCATACTTATAGCCATGATTATAATGGGCTTAACAATCGCTCAACAGCCCAACATCTATGGTAAGCAATAACAAATCATTTAATTGCTAAAAATTCGTTTAATTTCAGCAGTTGGATTCATTCCTTTCATACTCATCACTGTGTTTCAAATAACTGCATTGGTTTTCTACATCCCCCGCTTTATGGTCCTACGGAGAAAGTACACATATACAGCGACAAACGTACAAGCACAACCGACTGTAGTCGGGTACCATACCGGACATGTTGGACAGCCGGCTTTCTTCGAGCCTATCGTGCCAGAACATGGTACTTTACCTCGCAATGTTCTTCCAGAACTTCCGGAATATTCAAAGATTGATATGTATACGTGAATGTACATACAGGCGCAACCAACTGTAGTGGATTGCCATACGGGACAGCTTGGTCAACCTGTCTTCTTTGAGTCTGTTGTTTCAGCAAGTATCTTTCACATTGTGTCCTCTAAAATACCTTCAGAATGCACAAAGAAAGATGTATATATTTGAGGCTTAATATTAAAAATGAGTTGCGCAATAAGTCACACTTCATCGTAACCTCTACGAACACACACTGCAGCGTCTCGAGAGTTTTTAAGCAATGACTGAAAAAGAGAGGTTGTCAATAAAGTTCCATCTCCGGACTTTGCCTATTGCGGAAGAACTTAACTTAAAAATTGACGAATTGTGTAAAGACAACGATAGGCGCACCAACTGATCACACGTACCCCGTGACTCAACTACTTCTAAAGTTATGATCTTATGATCGGGTACGCTTTTCTGACTCAATTAAAGGTATGATCTCCAGCTTATCTTTACGTCGTAATTGCTTTTTATATTCGCTCGCGGCGGGACTATCAGTGCAACCATCGCGATGTGTCGCGAAGCGGGATGTCTTTATAAATGTGCTGAGAACGTAAGTCACCTTTTTAATAATTAAAGTGATTCAATAGTAAGTCTTATATGCAGTAAGTATTTTTTTCAGAAAGTCATTCTGGTCATAGCGGCACTGCTTACTCTTTCTGGCGTCGTGTTTCTATTTGGAATATCGATCTACTTTTATTCGCTCCCCTTCTCAAATGCCGGAATAGGGGTATTTACTACAGTTCTTTTGTCTTCATTTGGTGGATTTTTTATTCATGCCCTGCTCTTCTGTTCAATTGTCTTTGAGAAGACGTGGCCACGAGGATTCAGCAATGTTTTGATTTATATCGCCTATGAAGTGAGTCAACCTTACAAGACATAACATAAAATCAAAATTTGAGGTGTTCATGACCGTTCTTACACTTATTGCCCTGATTGTCACGGGCGTAGTATACGCGTCCGCTAATGGTAGAGAGTATATCTATGTAGATCTTCGTTCCGTTTTCGAAGCTACATTTGCTCCCTTCATTCTTGTGATTGCGTTCCAAATAACTGCATTGGTTTTCTACATTCCCCGCTTCATGGTCTTATGGAAAAAATACACACTTACCACGACAAACGTACAGGTACAACCGACTGCTGAGGAATACCACACAGGACAAGGACACGTTGGCCAGCCGGCCTTCTTTGAACCTATCGTTCCAGAACATGGTACTGCGCCTCCCTACGTTCTTCCAACGCTTCCAGAATATTCAAAGATTGATATGTATGACAAAAATTATTCTATTTGTGACAAAAAATAGTTTCTTGTCTTTTCATAATAAGTTCTGTAAAGAAGAAGTAGCCTATACTAACTTACGTTCTATTCTTCTATGACACATTTACTCCCTAACAATATAAAGCGGTTCGCGTCGCTTTTACAGAATATCGAACTTGTCCCTATAACTTTGAGCCACACAGCATACTTGCTCATTCTTGTAAAACAGCAGATTTTAACCGACTAACTTGAGAGCAGATTTTGACTAAACTGATAATGCAAACCGTTGTTTTCAAACTTTTCACAATTTTTGGAGGGTCAGCGACGGTGTGCAATGGCGTTTATTATAGTAGTATTGTAACGTTCTTTGTTGACTCTTCTTTGACGCCTTATTTTCGTTGTTTTCATAGTTTCAAATTTCTGATGATTTTACGCCTTCAATAATTCAGGAATCATTGCTGGAAAATTACATTTTTTTATAATCCATTCTAGGGATACTTGGATTCGATGGATTCGATCAGTACACGGTAAAAGGGTCCTTGCGCAGTGCTAATGTATGAGTGTTGCGACCACTTCTGTCCATTTGACACTTTATGTGTTTAATCGCTGAATTCATTTTCCTCAATTTAAGAATATTTCCCCCTGGATTCATATTCATGGATCCCTATCATATATTCTCTTTTAGCACTTTTACAGGTTACGAGTGGGCTTAGAAATTCCGTTTAAATGTTAGGCAGCAGGATTCACAAAGACTCAAATAGAAGAGGACTTTTTTGTTGCGAGCACTGTTATGCTATCAGTAAGACAGTGATCGTGAGAGAGAGAAAATGAATATTATTAAGAGTAGTAATGGTAGTCTTTTAACAATTTATTTCCAAATTCACCAACTACATACTTCTCTTGGGCAAGATCGAACCGGTTAATTGTTGATGTTCTGTTTTTGTGTGTTAGTATTTAGATAAAGATGTCTTTAAAAGTCATTAACAGTCACTGCTATCCATCTCTACACAAATAGCATGTCGATCCGTTTGTCGCTTCTGATTTAATGCGAAATGCGATGAACTCCCTTCTCCGTCGCGTCTTCCCTTTCCCGGCCAGCTGCTTGTCATCGCTTTGCATCAGCAACGGAAAAACGAATCAGCCGCTCATTCACATAAATAATGAGCATTTTTGTGCGTTTTTTTTGCGTTCGCTTTTCCAGTCGCAATCGATCGGTCCCTCCATTCAACCTGGCGCTGATTTGGCGTGGCGTTTCCTATGATGCAATTTGCATATGTAGAGTGTTTTGCGACAGCGGAACGCGTGTTATGCGACGTCGGGAGGAGGCGAATCCCGACAGAGAGGGAGAGAGATTACACGCGCAATAGAAACGCCCGCCAGGACCGGTTGGTTGGTTCTGTGCTGGATTAACCGATGTTCTTTTTTTGTGAATCTCTGTCTGTGCAGAAACAATAACATAGTAAGCACGCATAGCTATTAGTTGCGTCGACGACGTTCGGCGGCGCTCGTTGTTTCGAATATGTATTTGTTATTTTAATCGTGTGACCGATGGTTAAACTATGAGTATTTGCAGGTAAAAAACGGTGAAAAACGTTGTAGGTCTTCAATTTAGTGAATTTAATGCAAAAACATGTCTATATTTTGTGAGGTTAATTAGTTGTTTATACCATGCGTTAGCGCGTAGTCTCCGCTTACCTGTACACTTGAATGGTGTTCGATTCAGAATGCGATGGCGAATCAAGTGAAAACACCGAAAGCGCAAAAGAAGCACACACTTTCAACAATTCTTTACAACACCGAACTTCACGCCCAACCACGACGGCGACTGAATGCCATTTCACTAACTGTAAGTTGAACTGAGATTTGTTCTTCGGATTCTGCCTTTGTCCAGGTGAAGAATTCAAAACTTAAGGATTAAACTTAACCCAAAAATTGGGAAATGCTTTGAAATTTCTGCAGAAAATTATCATTCTTTTGTGGACTTTCGCCTACCGATCGGTGAATGTTTTCGCACATTTTATGACATCACCTACGGGTTAGAAAATGAAAGATTAATAGGGGTTAAGTGACATGATCATTGATGTGTTTTTTTTTGCTGTGGAGCTTAGTTAGTCGTAATGAACCACAACTGGGAAAAAAAACAAAGCATAACTGCTTGTAAACAGTTGAACAGTTTTAGACAGTTGATTTAAATACAACTCATCTGCAATCACTCGATCAGCGCTCTGAGCATGTGCTACGTGGCTCATTGTGCGCACATGTTGTTGCAGTTAGTTTCGATGTCGGCTTCTGTTTGTCTGTTTTGCGCGTTTCATGTGAGAACAACCAGTTGGCAGTTCGCAAAATGTATTTTTTGTGGTAAATCAGACTGCGTTCAGATAACGCACACGCACAACCAAACACATGAGCAAATGTTCTCATAGATTTTTGAGAAGATTCTTTAAATAATGTATAATTTAAT
>KI647128.1:0-24599 GCA_000505645.1 Steinernema monticolum
AAAATAATCGTATGTATAATTTTAAGAAAGGGACAAAGCAAAAAAGCAGAGTATGGAAGAATCTGCAAGACAAGAGAATACAAACCGCCATCCAGCATTGGACATGAATAGACGCCTTTCAGCACTTCACCGGGGTAAATTATACATGTTTGCTTTACAACAGTTTAAATTTTTTTAGTGCCTCCCAACTCCAAGGCAGCGTCTGTTTTAGGCCTGGATCGAAGCAAAAACAACCTAAGCCAAGTGCAACGGGAAAGAAGACCGGTTAATAAAGCACCCGAAAGGAGCGCGGAAAGTGAAGAGGGTTTGGTTTCAACTTGCATGCTAACTGTAAATTTTGAAAATTTTAGAACCCGTATTTATTGAATTTGTTAAGGCCACTGAGCAAGCTGAGACATCCTCGAGGAAGCTTGAAAAGCACCGTCATCGTGATCCGGACAGCGAAAGTGAGAATCCGAAGAAGAAGATGAAGCGACTATCCAAGAAGGGCCGTGATGACGCCAATCCGTCATCTTCGAAAAAGACCAAAAAGAGGAGTTTGGTCGGGAGTCGTCGATCAAGCGAATCGTCATCACGAGAAACGGAATATTCCACGAAGCACAAGCAGAAGAAAAGGAAGAAGAGTGAAAAGCTTGTTTATTCTAAAGTCACAACAACCGGGATAACATTTTCAAGCAGCGAAGATGAAGATGATGTGCAAAGTTCCGAAGATCTCCGATCTCCATGTCCACCTCCATCTCCACAAGTTCAAGCAAACAGAATCGTGCCAGAAGTTGCCAAGAAAAATGGTTTTCTTTCAGAAGATGATGAGCAGGAAGAAGCGGTTCCAGACAAGCAGATACAAGTGGTTTTCGACGAGCAGGAAGGAATGGCTCCAGACGTGCAAGAAGAAGCAGTTCCGCAGCCTGAAGTTGTTGAAGAACGCCCGTTTGTATTAGAAGCCAGCCAGAAACCACAGCAGCAGTCCTCTGGATCACAAGTTGACCATGATGAACAAACTGTAGAAACGTACAGTGCGTTTGAATTGTAAAGTTTCTGTTTTAAATATGCGTTTGTTTCAGTTTCACTGGTGCGCGAAAAATTACTTATTATGAATCTCGAAGTAGCTGGTCTGCAGAAATTAGGGAAGAATTTAACGAAGACAGGAGATTAATACATGTGTCATTTCAAGAAGCGTTGTAAATTGTTATGTTGTACATTGGAAGAAAAGATAAATGAATATTTTCTGTGCTTTTCTTTATTTTGATGATTGTTGGTTTACGCTTAATTTACCTAATGTTGTGTTGCGTTGATTGTAACTATCATTGAACCTTTAGGGAATATGAGTGATCAGCAAGAGCCACAACTTCAAGAAGGAAAATCGCTGCTACAGCGAGTCGGCAACAAAGGGTTAGAACAGTTTTTTGACCTTATGGCGAGGTATCCTGCACTGTGCAAGCCCGCTGAGGAATCAAGCAAGGAAGAATGTTGCGAAGCTTGGATACAACTACACACGGAATTTGAGAGAGCCATGAACAGTAAGATTCGTAGTTATGCAAGACAGGACTTTTATTATTTATTTTAGAAGCTGTTCCCATCGAAATGCTGAAGAAAAAGTGGTCAGCGACTCTAAGTCAGACGAAAAAGACAGGAGGCACCAATAATTGGGGCTCGAAGATTCTATCGTACTATCACTTCGCTAGCCCTGACTTGGAGGAAATCAATAAACAACGTATTGCAAGAGGAGAACCACATTTGCGAAGCCAGACTCGTACCGTGCAGCAGCTCTTGGGAGTGCCACCGATTCAGAATAACACGGCTTCTCCTGTTCAACAACGGCAAATCCCAGTATCACGACCTCCGCGTATTACAACAACGGTGCAGCAGTGCGCTTTTCCCGTACAACAGTATATACCTGTTCCTCAAATACGGCAACCTCTAGTCCAACATCAAGTTCCTATACAACAGCAACCGTTCTATGTTCCATCTATGAGCATACCTGTGGAGTTACCGGCCGTACGTTCGCATCAGCAGATTTACACTCCTCCGCCGGGTACCAATCAGCCGTTCTTTGCTCAAGGACAATATCAGCAAAGGCCGATAGCACGCCAACCTACTGCAGCATCTCCGAGCTGTTCTAATGTGCAAAATTATTCTTCAACGAAAGCGAATAACTGTGGTGTTGGTGGAGCTCCCTTAGTTTCCCAAGTATCGGCTGCTCAGTATATCGCACAAATGCGAGCTGAGCGAGAGAACAGTAGCGGTAGTAACAATTCTGGAAAAACGTCGTTCATCGACAATCAGCGCCCGGATGCTGTTGTTATTGTGCCGAGGAATCAAAATGGTAACAAGAACAGAAATAGGGAACCGTCTGTGCTACAGGCGTTACTCAATTCGAATTCGGTCGAGTGGAAGGTTTCGATTAAACCGGACCCCGATGGACCAACGCAAACAATATCGGAAGAGGTCACAACATTCGATGGAACTTTTGAACCTCCCTTACAATTAGCGGCAGTTGACGTAATACGACCCGATGTACTTCTCGAACAGTATGAGTTCACCGTACAAGAAGTTCAGATGCTTCCCGAAGAAACAAGCTTGCCACCTCAGCCGAATACGGAAATGCCAGTAGCTCAAACCACTCCGGTTGGCAGAGAAGGTGAGCTGGAAGCTAGCCGACCACTTCAGCCGAATACGGAAATGCGAAAAGCTGAGCTGGAAACAAGCTTGACTCCTCCGCCGAATACGGAAATGCCAGTAGCTCAAACCATTCCTGTAGACAGAGAAGGTGAGCTGGTAACAAGCTATCCCGTTCATCTGAATACAGAAATACCAGAAGCTGAGCCGGAAACAAGCTTGCCACCTCAGCCGAATACGGAAATGCCAGTAGCTCAAACCACTCCTGTTGGCAGAGAAGGTGAGCTGGAAGCTAGCCTGCCACTTCAGCCGAATACGAAAATGCGAGAAGCTGAGCCGGAAACAAGCTTGACTCCTCCGCCGAATACGGAAATGCCAAATGCTCAGACCAGTCCTGTAGACAGAGAAGATAAGCTGGAAACTAATTTGCCACTTCAGCCGAATACGGAAATGCGAGAAGCTGAACCGGAAACAAGCTTGACTCCTCCGCCGAATACGGCAATGCTCACTCCGGTAGGCAGAGAAGAGGGTGAGCTGACTGAAGATGAAACCACTTCTGTAAGCAGAGCAGCTGAGCCGGAAACAAGCTTGCCACTCCAGCCAAATATGGAAATGCAAGAAGCGCAAACCACTGCTGTAGAGAGAGAAGAGAGTGAACTGACTCCTAGCAACGAATCGGTCATAGATATGGAAAACGCGGCCCCCGTTCAACCACAAAATAATGACATCGCACTCAATGTCATTGACAAAGTGGATGAAGAAGTTGCAATGCTGGAAGCAAAGAACTCATCAGAGGAGAGCGACGCCGACGCCCGTAAAGACCTGATCGAAGAAATTTGTGAGTTTTTCAAAAATTTAAACCACTATAACATGTATGTTTGCAGTGGCGGAATATGCTGAAACACTTCGGCGGATGATTCGAGAAGATCCACAGAGCTACTACGCTGAGGAAATTCGAGGTTTGAAGTTGGTGGCAATGGCTGACATGCACCGCGCATCACAGCTTCGTCGAAGGCAAGATCATGACTAACGTATATATGTATTTACTTTGTCATTCTAACATTTGTCATGAAATATTAGTCATAAATAAATATAATTGCTATATTTTATGTGTTTCGGCAAAAGTGGCAAAGTCCTGATGCATTTCAAAAAGAAGGCCCAATAAGTCCGCTTCAACTGTTCTACGCTGACTTTTCTTTACCTTCGTAATTTCCCTTTTTAAATCATTTTCTAAAAAGAACCGTTTGGATTGGTTAGCTTAGTTTAGGAATAACTTACTGAAGTTATAGGGTTCCGTCTCGCTTCCCTCACTTGGAGTTTCTTCGTTCATAATTTGCGATTGATCAGCGTATGACGAAGAGGCATCTTCTTCTGAATCATCGTTTTCGTTTACTTGTGGATTAGCCACAGTGGGAGCGCAAGCTTGAGTAGGTGTTGAAGCACTTGGCAGAGTGTAGCCCCGAGAAGCGTGATCCGACTCACGCAGGAAAGCCAATTCGGCAATGTACTTTGCGGTGGTCCCTTTGTGGCAGCGGTAATGACGAATTAGTGTTTTCCAACACATTTTGATCTTGCTATCCGACCCTAAACACAACCCATAATTCTGTCAACAAAATCGATCCATATGATTAAAACAGCACTAAACGTTCCTTAACAATCATTCAAAAATACAAAATTTTCAGTAATCCAGAGTGCATCCTTTGACCACAACCCCTTCCCAGTAACGAACGAAAAACTCACAATCAGCCTCATCCTCCTGTCGACAACCCCTGAATGCTGCGGTTACCTCCGCCCAGGCGATATTCTTCTCCTCCGTCTTCTGAAGGTCCTCAATATTCTTATTCCATAAGACCGTTCGCTTTCGCACGAGTCCAATAAGTCGGAACACGCCAGCCTCTTCGAATGACAACGGATTAAAAGCGGCCATATTCTAAAACTGAAGCATGTGCAAACGATAAAGAGGGCTTATTAGGTATTGTAAGGCGATTAAAACTACAGATAAACAGTAAATGAACAAAAAAAACTTTATAACACGTAATTTATCGAATATTTCAGAGATCTGTATAATGTCAAGGATTCGCCGCCTTATTGATTTCGCGTAGCTTCTCGATAAGGAACTTTCCTGCTCGGAGCTGCTGATCGGGGTCCGGAAGTAACGCTTTGAGCCTGATGTCCATGAAATTGCCTGAAATAAGACATTTTCCATAAAAATTAAATCGATTGAAAGATCATACAGAATGTGTCGATTTCTCGACTTTCCCTCTCTTCTGCTGTTAAATTTCTAAAATCTTCGCTCGTTTGTGTGGCGATCGCTTGGGTTTGGACAGGGTTGTTGTGGTCCTTAGCGGAAAGCTGATTCGACGAAGATGAAGAGGCGTCATGAGATCGCTTCACAGGAATGTGGACTTGAGGAGTTTCCATTTCCTGATCCATAGTTGCGGGATTTCGAATGTCGAACTGTTCCCTGACAATTTGATCCCACTTTTCTTGTTGGTTCACCGTAATTATTACTGGCACAATTAAGGGGATCGGGAAAACCCCATTCAGGAAATTCAATTTAGAGAGATACCGGCATTCCTTGTTTTGTAAAACGTAGGCGGCTTGCAAGTTATTCCAGACTTCACTAACTTTCGCCTCGGTTACTGTAACAGTTGAAATTAACACAGAAAAGTGCGCGTGCACCTAAGTTTGCAAAATTCGAAAGTCGTAAACTATGATAGACGCTGGGAAAGAACGTAACATGTGTTTTATGTTAATGCGCGCTGGCTGTAGGCTGGCACGACCGTTCAACAGAGTTGCTTGCCAAGAAGCGAGCAGCGATTCCCACAAACGGTTAAAAAGCGCGCCATCAGTAAATGATTGTGAAATCGCATCGCAAACTCCTCCCATGCATGTTTGTAACCAGGAAGATGAGAACAAAGCACTCATTCCATCCTGTTACCCAAGCCAAAACTGAAAAAGCTCTTTTATAATGCAAAAAGGTTAGAAAAATAAGCTTTATCCCAAGTATACTGATGCGGATGGTTGGTGAGCGTGAGAGTACCATCAGAACAAAAACTGACTTATAGATTAAAACATCGTAAAACGCCGCTGTCTTAAAGTGTTTCCTAGACTTGCGGTTATTGTTAGCTCTAGAATTTGGTAACTCTCCACCTGGGATAGGTTTACGTGCTACATCGACATTTACCTAGTATTTTAAGCGAGCGTGCACGGCATAGACTCAGACTTGAGCAACCAAGTTGTACTGTACAATCTCATCGCACAGACGAGGCGCGGCCACCAAATAATTCGCGATACGCCCACCGCCCACCGATCACCGCCACATTTTAACCCTGCCCTTAAATAAAAATTCTTACCGACCGGATATTTCTTTGCTACAATTTGCCAAACAAGACGCATCGCAGCTTCTCGTTCTGCTTCTGTTCTGTTTTTCGTCCACAATGCTTGTCCCTTCTTCTCTATTACTTTGATGAAGTATGACGTGGCTTTTGGTCCTCTCGCGTCCAATACGAATTCTTTTGATCCATACTGGTCATCCGCGGCATTTGTCATTGTCGTTTACGTCGTCGTGCCTAAAATGAGAATATTATAAACACGACCAAACATCAATATTCGTGATCGTGACGCGGTTATGCAAACGTGATGAAGATTCGCAGTCTTGGAAACCAAAGTTCACGGTGTCTCGAAGTGAGAAAAAGGGGGATAAGAGGACATTAGATTAGACAACAAATTAAAGAGGAACATGCCACAGCGCTTGCCAGACGCCACACGTGCCATATTCCGATCCGATGCGCGACAAAAGTACAAGACGAGATCGACAAAAGTACAAGACGTATGACTCAACAACCCCTAAACTTTCGCAAAATCTGAAAGTTTGCAGCTTTCAAAAGGACGGAATTTGACTAATCAAAAATCTTTCTTTTTCGTCAAACTCCCCATATTCGGAATCGCTGAGTCCAAATCTGAGATCAAAAAAACGTCTATCCTTGCTAAGACTGAGTATTGAGATGGAGATGTACACTATTAGACGCGATTTGGCTGATTCGGTCTTTTTTTCATGCAAATCTGATTGTTACATTCCATTCAAATCTACATTCCATCCTCGGATACCAATTCCCATGTAATTAATAATCAATGTTTGACTGGCAATGCAGAAATCCGTAACTGCGATAATATATGCATTTTGTTGAAATAGTTATGTTTTGGATAAAAACCTTTGCATAAAAATAACTCAGCAGATTCATTGAAACCTTTAAATTCAACATTTGGCAATCATAAAAGGTTAACAGGATCATACAATACACAATAATGAGAACAACATGAGAAAAAACATTATAGTACCCAAAGACAATCAATCAGGCGCGAAGGGAAGGAGAATACATTTGGTTGACACGGAAGATCATTGAACATGAGGATGTGGGACTGAAGGAAGGCAGTTGTGGTCTTCGGCGCATCGAAGGCCTCAAAAATGCAGGGTAGAACGAGGTGAGATTATTGCGGTCGCTTTACGTCAAATTCATCGATGATTTCGTCGACGGCTTCGAGAATTCGCCGCTCCGCTTGCCATCGCAAGTTCTGGGACTTCACTCCTTCCATACGGTCTCGGATCATTTCACCTTAAATAATCGGGTTAAAAAAATGCCAGGAAATATAATAAATTGTTTAAAAAAACGCATAATTCGTGTCATAACAACGACACTTACCTAAGCAATACTTTGGAGGAGCCATTCCTTGAGCCAACGCCGCCAGCAACTTGTCGATTCCTCCGCTGCTTTGCTGTTGCGCAGCCAAGTCGTTCAGTGAATTCGCCATCGCCGACAACTGCTGAGAAATGAGCGCTTCCTGGGTGTTCTGTTGAGAGTTGTGCTGCGAAGTCATAGGGATCTGAGGCTCGTACATCTGCCACATCTGTCCGTCGTCGTGACCGTTCGAATCCTGATAAACGACGTTGTTTACGCCGGAAGAACTGCCACCGTTCTGCCCGACGCCATCCGATGGGAAGTAATTGATATTGTTCACCCCGTTGACCATGTGGTTGTACATGAGATTCGGATTCTGGACATGGTCGTCATCGTCGTCGAAGTCTTCGTTTTCGTCGACTAACGTGTCAATTTCGTCGTTGAGTCCGTCGTCCTCCATATCATCATCGTCAACCATCGACGATATCGGCATCGAAGAGCTTACGTTCGCCTCGTTTTGTGCTTCTTCGACGTATTTCGGGATTATCACAGAGCCCACGTACTGCAATGCGCGGCGCCACTTCCATCTCTCCGGGCGGTAGATGAATCCATTCAGTAGATTCAGCCATGTGCGCCGTATCAGTTCTTCTTCCACTGAAAAACAAAATTATTGATATAATGAATAAAATATGAATTACAATCAGGATATTTGATTTGCATGACATTAACCACCGGTCCCCATTCTTCGGCTCGCGTGACTCGCGTCGTCCACAAGCTCGGATGCGCTTTCATCAGATGGATAAGGTGATAACAGGCCGGTTCGCCAAATAGAGCGCTCAGCGATTTGCGATCGGGATTCGACTTCCGACCGCGTTTCTTCGCTGGCTCCCCCTCCATCTGGAAACAGATTTTATTAATTAATCCCCCTTCAATAACTAAATAGGAACTTACCTAAAAAAGGGATAAAAATAACCATAAAAGTGGAATATAACCACGTAAAAACTTAAAGAACAGACAATAATGAACCAAACGCGTTTATTAAACATAAATTGTCTTGTGATAGTAAGAGATAGAAAGACTAAAACGTGCAAATATAGTTGCTGCATGCGGGAAAAGAAGGTAGACCTGAAGAAACTCGGTGTTCTAGGAAATGACTAAGAATGTTCAATTGGAGATCGTAGACTTTTCCTTACAGAGATCACCGACAATCTTCTCGACCGCCGTGAGAATCAATCCTTCGGCACGCCATCGAGCAGGCCCGTTCTCAAGCGGTAGCATCCGGTCGCGGATCAAGTCACCTGCAAAGAAATACGCAATTATAAAACAGGAAATCAGAAGAACTTACCAAAAGGGTACGACGGTTTGTTCTCCATTGAGCCGACAATGCGCGTGGTCATCGAATGAGTTGGTTTCAGAAGGTCGCTGAGCTCCGAGCGAATCGTGTCGAGTTTTCTGTTGAGGACGTTTGCGTTTTGTGTCTTCCGCGGAGCCGTCTTCGGGCGTACGTGCTGCGGTGGAGCGCGAAAATCCTGGTCAAGTTCCGTGATCGATGTTGGGTCATCGTCCATGGGGACGTTTTCATGTCGATTCCAGTGACTCGCGAGCGCCGTCAGATCCATCGTGCTCAACAGGTTGTTTTCGTCGTTTTCGATGTTCGGGATGTCAGCTTCAATCACGTTTCCAGAGGCTGAAGTATCCGATGACGAGTCCTCGGCCTCGACCTTGGCAACCAGAAGCTCCATAGGCGAGAAGACGCTGCTAGATGCGTTGCCATACTCTTTCTTGCTGCTCGAATCGTTCTCTGTCTCCAATGTCGATAACGAAGCCCCACCGATTATGGTGTCGTAATAGTCGCTACTTGCGGTTGCCCGGCGCGCCACTTTCGTCGGTTTTGGCCCGTTGCCAGCGCTTGGCGACTGAGAAAACGTAAATGGGAGGTCGGAATCGTCAACTTCGTCTTCATCGCAGTCGAAAGGTGTGAGCACAGGCGCCGTGGAACGTCGTTTCTTCGCTGTATGGACCGGAGGCGAAGATTCGTTGTAGGGCTCAACAACATCGTTAAGGAACGCCATATGCTCGCGCCATTTGTAGTTTCCGGTGTTTGTGAAGCCACGACGACGATGACGGTGACGCAGAGATTTCCAGGTCGTTCGCAGGACCGTGCGAGACGCTAAATTTGCAAAAATAAAGTAAAAATAAAGTCCATTCCGCGTAGGACATGTAAGTTTGACACGAAACCGATGAAAGCAACCTGGTAAACAGCCGCGTCGTTGTTGTAAACACTGCATTGCACATCGCTATATGTAACCTATCACATCACAAAAATCGATGGAAAATCACACAAAACTGATTAAAAAAACACCGGAACATCAGGATTTCCCAGCTGTTCCATGTATTCTTTATAACACAAGGTCAATGGGAAAGAATTTTCGTAACCTTGACGTCAATAACATATTTATAACAAAGAAAAAATGGAAGTTAGAAAATGGAGAATTACGGATAAAAATAGCGAAAATTGCAAATTCCGCTCTAATAAGGTTATGCGGGACCACACACGCTGATATTACCGTATCTTCGTGCAGTCATTTTGATCGGCGGTGAAGCATATGTCATTGATCACATCCCGCTCTGATATCGCATGAGGAACGCAAGTATGAATAGGCAATCCTATACATCCGCGGTGATCGAATGAATTAATACGTGCTAATCTTTGAGCTCTTCGATTACAAAAAGGACATGCGAACACTCCAAAAGCTCTCGCGTGCAAACGTATAAAAACCTTATGAATTTCACATGAACACAGCAACGACGCCACTATCCTTTCCAGTCAACTCACCTTTGGGGTAAATAGCCATCATGAGGTCCGTGACGCGATTCCAGGCTTCGGCCAGTTGGCGCACAGATTCGGCATCTCGAGGAACATCGCTGTAGTTCCAAAGAACGACCTCCGCTTTGACGACTTCGATGAGTTTCAGCACCGCGTCGTCGCCGTGTAGAGCAGCCAAACTCGTCGTCGAGCCGGCGGGAGCACCTCCAGAATTGAAATTCATCGAAGAGAATCCCAACTGTAAGCACTATCTGAAATCGGTTCAGAGATTAGTAGTTGCGGAAGAAGGGTGCGAAGGAGAGCGCGGTTCACGAGTGCTACATCCACGGGTCCAGGCTGTAATGCGGATGGATAGGGGTGGGCTTTGCCAAGCTACGACTGGGGCCATTGGCGCGGAGCGCGGTCGCAAACAGCAGCGAGCGGAGCTTGACTAGCACGAGGCCGGTTGCCGGTGCACCGCACCGCGGTATTGATTGCGACGCTGTCCTACGCGTTCTCCGGCGGACCACTCTCTGGTTGATGGTTGGGGAGTGGCGTAGGAATGGGCTCGGTCGGTGGCTGGTTCGCTCGGCGTGCGGTCTCGGTTGACGAGTCACACGCACCCTCTGAAAACCTTTAACACCTCCCAAAACCCTCAAGAAGCAGCAAAGTAGACAACATACAGATATTTATAGATTCGACTCGGTTCAATCGAAAAGTATCATAAATATTTAAAAAATAACAATATTGACAATGAATTGGAAAAGGAATTATGAAACCGATGCGGATAAACAGATGAACAAACGCGAGAAAATCGATGCTCGGTTCGCACCTCGCTCAGTTCTCCTGTTCCTTTTCATCGCGCTGCTCGTACTGGTGATGATGCTGTTCGTCTTCTTGTCGCATGACGTCGGCTACGATCTCCTCCACCTTCGCGAGAATGCGGCGTTCGGCTTCCCACAGTTGGTTTCGATCGCCGAGTTGCTCAAGACGATCCTTGATCAGTTCACCTGCAAAATGCATCTTTAATGAATCATCCAAAACATAAAACAAAACTTACCGAGGGGAAAGGATTTTGAGCGGTTGTTTCGAAGCACTTCACTCAGCGCAGCCGCTTCATTCTCATTCGACTGATTCAGTTGCGCTAATTTGTTTTGTCTCAGCTGCGCAAGCGTCGCGTTGATCTGATTGAAACCTTCGTGAAGACCGACGTCGATATGCCCGTTATCTTCGCCGCATACGTTTACGGTAGACGTGACCCTCGAGGCGGCCCCTTGAGGAGTGTCATCCCCACCGACCATCACGTTTTCTTCCTCGTCCTGATCGTCCATCTCCTCATTTCCGTTTTGCAGAATCGGTCCGGAGAAGGAGTTGAGATGTTCGGTGGGATCGGCTTTGACAGTCATATATCCCATTTCGGGAGCATGTGAGGTGTTGACAGGTGGTGGTGGAGGGCGAGTCACCACCCGACGCATAGGAATCTGCGAAGCGGAGGGCCTGGGGGCACTCAAGGGTGCACCGTACGCGCGCGATGTATTGTGAGTGTTGAGATCGAGTTCAGCGCCGTCGAGGAACGCCATTCGCCGACTGAATTCGAAAGTTCCTCCGGTTTGGCGATGACGGCGTTTGAGAGACTTCCAAGCTTGTTTCAGCATGTTTCTCGTCACTGAAATTAATTAAATTGCAAACCGAACATATATTATTGTGCAGAATTATGTAAAGAACCCGTTGTTGACAAACAAAAGTTGAATTGAACATAAAAGGCATCTGTTGTTCGTAAAATACACAAAACAACATTTCGCTTTCTCCAACAGTGACATTTAATTACAACAATTTCACTCAAAGAACTCACCTTGTGGATACCTGGCGAGCATCGCCTCGAAAACAATATTCCACGCCATGCAGAGTGGTCGGGAAGCACTGCGACTGCCTAGTCCTATTTCATAGGTCCACAGGACGGAATTCTCCTTGATCAGCTCGATCAAATCGATGATACTCTGATCTCCGTACACGTCCTGGAGACTCGGATTCCGAGCTTGCGTGCCAGGAAGCGATGAGGACATCGTCGGAGCGCTTCGTGTGGCGTGATGGGCGTTGTGTGGAGCGGATGACGTCTGAACCGGGGTGCGATGATGCTGCTGCTGAGGCTGAGGCTGATGATGAGTTTGGTGAGGTAACACGGTGGATGACCGGTAATGATGGTGAGAAGACGAAGGCGATGTGAACGACGAAGTGGTGGACTCTCCTCGTTGCTTGGCAGCGGCGACTTCAGCTGCCTGGCGCTGCTGAGTATCGGCGATTCTGGCGCTCTTGCGCGTGGCCATCAAGGTGGATTCTGAAACACTGAAAGAGTCTTATTTTGAGAGAAACGGACAGAACTAGTCGATTTCAAGTGGTAAAACGACGACCTCCGCACGCCAATGCGACCGCGAGGAGGCGCGGGCGCTCGCGCCTATCTAGTCGCGTCCCAGAGCGACGCGATTATCGACCAGAACACGACTAGGAAACGTCCGGAACACGCATGGAAATGAATGAAACAAGCTGCGTGTGTCATCGATCTAAACACTCACAGATGAACCATCAAATCCTTTGCAAATGATTGTAGATGATGGTCACAGAGTACGTGATAAACAAGCAAAACATAATGTTATCTGAAAAATTAATCAAGATCACCTTTGCCGTCTCAACTTTTGCGCTACTGTAGTAAACCACTTTTTCGGCGGCATTAAACATTTATTACTTACAATTTTTGAATATAACACATGCGAATAACAACATATAAGGATAAAAATGAAGTGACAACAGAACTGGTAATACATAATTTATTTAAAAGTCTAAGTAACACATTGCTGCATTACAATTCTAATGCATCTACATATAAAACAAGGGCAATTAAGGTGATGCCGTTGGTCCATCCTTCAGTTTCTTTTGCTTCCTTCCATGGTACAAGCTCGTTAGACGGTCCACAGATTGTCCGAATCGGCGGTAGCCATTTGATGCGTAGTTGGCGGCTGCAACCAAGACGTGGAACGTATATTGACAGATTTTGATGAGAGTAAGGAGGGCGTCCCGCCCAACATCGTAGCCAAGCACCTAAAGCAAAACATTACGTTCAAATATGCCCGAAAACACTTACAAGAAGCTTCACAATGGCGGACGTCTTCACAATCTGTGTTGCCTGGGACGGGTACGATTTGATCGATTCAACCAATTGATCGACCGTCCCGGCGCGCTCCCAAACGCCTACACCACGGCGATCGGCGACTTTCTCCGACATCAGGAGTCGGGACACAAGGCGAGAATAGGGGGCGACGGTCTGCAACGCTTTCAAATGGTTCACTTCATCGGGTCCGGGTACGCGGGCATAGCCCTTTCGAACTAAGTCAACGTTCAGATTAACGCTGCTTAGGATATTCTAAATATGGACAATTAAGCATTCATTTAATGAGAAGAGGAACTTACCTTTCGCACAGTGACATCGCAGTCCGCGCTGTCGATATCTTCATCAGAAGATTTGATTACCGTGAAGACAATCGGCTTGTCCTTGAGCCTCAGGTCCTTCGAGAGATATTGTTGTCCAGCTCTTGACATGCTTATTCCGGCTAGGCGTACGCTTAACAAGGTCGCCTAAATGAAAACCATATATCTCGAAAAAAGACTGTTAAACTTACCTGTTTCTTTGATCCAAATGGCCACAAACGGGGAAGCGACACAATAGGTTTGTGCTCCACCTTCAATATACCAGATGGAAGGACTTCTCGGACATGGCCTTTCAATTCTAATTCCTTACGAATAAAGTCCTTGGGGATCTGATTGACATTCTGGAATTTGGCGAACTAAAATAAACACGTTATTTAATTTTACACATTTCATATAGTTGGAACTAGTGTACAATCGGACCCACCATAGTAATCGCCGCTTTTTTGTCGATGCAGTGGAATCTCGGTCAGAAGACTTCACTGCTACATGCCGACGAAAAGCGGCAATTGCGAAGAGGGCCCGATTGTACACTAGTACCAATTGGTTAAACAATTGGCAAACAAACATACAATGCGTGAGTTGCGAAGGAAGATTCCGAATCCAACCAGTCCAGTTCCAATGATTGCGCCCTAAACCGATATAATTGAAAAAATGATATGAATTGAAAGCAAACTTACGCGCACAGCCAGTGCGGTGTACTGGTCGATCGGCTCGACATCATTTGCCGATTTTCGGGTTGACAATGGGCCTTCATCGGAGGCCGACATTCTGAAATTTAAGAATATATACGACGGATTACCCAACCAGCACAATCAAAATACGCATAAATACTTAACCAGCACGATAAATTCGAATACCTTACAAGCACAATAAAAGTACGACTACCTAACCAACACCGTCAAATCATGAAAAAAACGTGGTTAAACAACACAAATTCCAAAAATAAATGACGAAATTCGTCAGCCCTTGCGATTCTGATATCAGGGTTACATATTACCGAACCAGCACGGTCAAAATACGAAAAAACGTAAAACACAAAATTTACAAAAATTCTGCAGAAAATATAACGAAATTCAGCAACTCCTCGAGCTTCACAGTTAGCAAAAGTGGTCTTGACTGGAAGCAACTGAATAAAGTAACTCGTTACGGTACCTGAATACAACGCGGTGAGAAAGGAGTTGACGATGGGATGGATTCCGTCGGATCCTTCTGGAAAGTTGGGTTTTGCTGTTGGTGCGTAAGATAGTTCGTGGGAAATTAAAATTATTTTGATGTGTAAAATTATTGCTATGGTTATTGATTTGCTGGGGTGATTTGCTGGGTTCTTTTCGGTTGGATCAATTCCGACAATTGCTTACTCGTTGTGACGATTGAACTCCATTTTTAGAATGCTTGCCGCGCGAACACCCAGTATTTCTGCGGCTCTATCAGCCGTTTCGGTAACGGCAACATCGTGTCGATTCCGTCACGATCGCAGCGCTGTTCCACGTGTTGTTGACGACCGGGAGAAGCGGATGCATGCAGTTACCGATGCTGGCTACGTATTCCGGTACCACAGACAGGGAGTCGACCCTTTGCCTCGTAATCGTGACGACAAAGTACCTCTTGCACGCCCTGAGAAGAAGAAAGCCAACACCTGGTCTGACACTCAAGCACGATTCGGCGAAAACGATTATATTGACTTGCTTGGGGATGGTTCCGTTCATCCGGCTCAGCTGCAGTATCATACTCCAGGATGGTTGCGTGGATTCCCTGGACAACACCGTGCCAATGAGTTGGTTAAATTGATTCATTACAGGTAGATTTTGGTGTTTTATCAAATTTTAATAATTGACTTTTAGAAATCTTTACAAGGAGAAAATGCAGAGAAATTCTCCTCGGAGATGGCACGAGCTATGCAAGCGCATCAACTTTTTGATGACTTACCACAACTACAACAAACAAGACGAATTACACGACGAAAGAAATCTTGGATTATGGAAAGAAGAACCTGATTATTACTATAAAGACAAATCGCGCAGATCGTTCAAAGATCTGGTTTAATTTTTGTGTTTCAATACCAAAATGCGTAGGGAATTTGTTATTTGTTTCACATGTTATGAAAGCTAAAATGATTTTGTGGATGGCTATCGATTTTGTAGGTTTAAGCCTTATCATTTTTATATCTTTCTGTTCGGGGGAGAGGTGCCTTCTCTCGCGCTTGTTTCTTCTTTGTTTGTATGTGATTTCCGCAATGTTGATCATTCTCTACAGCTGATGTCACTCGTGCTCGTTTGAAAGTGCTGCTGGAAATGTCTTACGTTCGAATTGTCATCACTTTTTTTCGTTGCGGTGTCAATTCTTGAATTGTGATCGCGACTCGTGAGCTGTCCACATGCAGTTGGTCAAGCGTAATTATTTATGTCATCTCTTATCGTGTAGTGTCTATATTAGTTTTTTTGTTTTGTTTCAGAGATTGTTTGATAAGAAATGGAATCTATCAAAAACTTGTCGCGTGCTCCTACTGATTTGTTGGCTGAGAAGGACAAGTGTTTTGCCATCAATACTGTTAATGACAAGGCACCTTCCCATGGAATTGTTTCAAAGCTGAACCTTGAAGCCCCTGAAGCTGTCGTCAACTCAGTTCCCCATGAATTACTCTCGGAGCAATCACGAATGGAGCGCAAAATTGCCGATTACATCGACGAACGCCGTATTATCGCAGGAACTGCTCATTGTGAGCACATTATCTCGTGAGTTTTAATATTTAACCAGCATTATATTCTTGCTTTCAGTGAATTGCATGCGGCCAGTCAAATCAATCGTGGCCCACCCGGATTCTCTGCAGGCTCGATGCTCCACTTCGATCTCCTCACGGGCCGCGACGAACGTCTTGACTTTGGAGATTACTTGAACGTCGAAAATGACCTCAAGTGGTGAATACATCAAGTCTGCACTGTTTAATGTAATGTTACGATAATTTATAAATGAATACTCGGAACAATTTATTTTATTGCTGAATTTACTTGTTTGTCAATAACCATGTTCTTGTGAAATATTTGGGCTATTCATTGATATTTGTTGTCGAAATAGTGGTGGATCTGTGTAAGAAATTCTTCGTTTTAGATGTCTGACCATCAATTTGAGTGCGCTCAACGCATTCACCAACAGTATCGCGACTTGACCAGTAGCGGGGACAGTTTGGATTCCCTATTCAAACCAATCACGAATCTTTTGGCGGAAAAAGGCTTTCTTCACACGGAAACAACAGAACGACAGACAATTCTTGAAATAATTGAGTTCATCTTGATGAGTTTTTTCAAGAAGCGTGTCTTTGATCATGATTATCCGGATTGCCTCACTGATAAAGTTGTTTCCTTCCTGCAAATGGTCTCCGAGCATCTTGAGGATCCTACTGGATTGGTTTTTGGATTTCCGGCAGGTTGGTGAACTGTTTCCGGCTGTGTGATTCTTTAAACAGCAAGTGCTTCTAGCTAAGCTCACATTCGGAGGAGTACAGTTCTGTAATCGCGTGGACTTTCCACACATTTCTGCACAACAAAGCACCGTCGCTTACGTGAATTACCTTCTGGCTAATGCGTTGCTAGTCTACGCCAGTGTACTAACAAATACAGGTACCATTTGCTTTGCTTTTTGATAATGAATTACATGATTTCAGAGGATTTGGTTATCGCTAAGGTTGAGAAGGGGCTGGCGCATTGGTCGAAGTATTACCACTGCGAACTTACATTAATTGGCGCACTTCACGAGGACGATGAGAGATTCTATATCTCTCAGATTGTACTTAATCTGTTGCGAAAGTACAACACGTAATTAACTTATGATTTCAGTAGTTATTAAGTTGTCTATTTATTCAGAACGATCCCGTTGAATCTCCACCCATTACATCTATTTCTGCTTAGCATCGGCACACGAAACTGGTCTGCCGACACGATCTTCGAAGCATTGCAAGGCCAAGCGTGTGTTTCCGGCACTTCTTACGTATATCGTATGTTGAAAATGTTTACGGAACTGAGCGATGCGGAGGTCATTTGCTGTTTCAATGAATGCTTTAGGTAAATATCAGCGTACATCTACTATATTATGACAGATTGCATTAAGAGAGCTTCATAAAGTGCCGACCAGTCAATGTACTATGATTGACACTCCGTTTGACGAGTCTTCTATTCGCCAAGCGATTACGATTGGCGAAAGCTGTTATGTGAGAGATCGTGTAAGTGATCGACTGATGCTGCGTTAACCTAATAAGTAGCTTATTTAGGTCAGTACTGAGGAACTTTCTTGTGGTGCTGAATATAAGCGTGATCATGTGAAGAATCTGATTGAAGATTTCTTCCATACCTACATTGATGCGCTCCTTGCTCCTCCCCTCTGCGACGAAGTTCCAACCACACTCATCTCTCGCATTCGAATCGTTTCACAACGAAAGAGGAGGTTCTTAGCTGCTGCCGAGTCAGCATGTATATAAATTAAGGCTCAAGAAACGGTGGTTAATAATTTATTCGGTATAATATTCAAATCTACTGAGTACCCGAAATTGAACAAAACATAAATTTACATTACAATACTACAAGGGTTACATAAAATCAGACTTGTCCAGCAACCTTGATTTTACGAGGTCTTCCCCTCTTCCGCGGAGGTGCCACTTCCTCACTAACTACCGGTGGAATTTCAATCGGGTTCACATTGTATGACAGGAACGGTTGAACGGCCTCTTTCTCGATTTGCTCCATGAGGATTTCATGCAACGTGAGCTTCGGTGGCGAAGGTTCATGAACAAGACAGCGATCTTCTAATTCTAACTGTTCGCGAGCGTCTGCCGGCATAAGAGAATCTACGGTAGCGCTGATGAAGGATTGAAGTGCTGAATCGAGTTTCCTATTGACTTCGAGATCCGTCATTCTTCGAGGTTGAGCATTTGATACGTATTTACGTGTAGATGGAATTCCTTTTCTCGATTTTGGCATGTTATCGGGTTCCATCTGTCCTAACGTAATCCCATTTGAACTTGTCGGTCTTGAATTCGTAAGCATCACCAAACCAGCCGGCTCGAAGTCGTCATACAGCTGTCGTGGCATCCATTTTGTGAATGGTGGAGCGCCACTTCCCATTTTCTTCACAGGTTCCTCTCCACTGTCCGACGAGGTTCTCTGATTAAAAGTTGATTCTGTTTCTGTGGGAAACAAGTTGAACGGATCTATTTCCCTTCCTTCGCGCAGTTCGACGATGATCCGGTCGGATTCTCCCACTTTCTTCGGGTTGATTCTTCGTTTTCGCCTCAACAGTGGTGCGGGGGTAAGTATGTCTTTAAACGACAGCTTGTCTCGTAACTCGTACCGGAAACGGCGAACGCTAACGACAATCTCGATCATAGGAGTGATCTCGCACTTCTCAGGAAGGTCTTCGTCTTCTGAATCGCTTTCCCGCTCTGTGTTCCTATCCCATTCGGAAACGTTTGGTTTCTGGATTTCAGCACCATTTGTGTCAACCCACATAATATCGTCGTCATCATCATTGTCGTCCTTTGCTGAAGTGAATGGCGAAGCGAAGCAAATATAATCCGCATCCTCAGCTGAAAGCAAGAGACGTAATGAATTAAAGTAATGAGCACTTGCCATCCAAATTCCTACTGCACATCACATTCGACCACAATTCTACAAACGTTTCGTTAACTTTGGAGTTTGAGAGATTTCTCATCCAATCGGGAAAGATTTGGCGAGCAGCATCCATGTCAATAAGAAGAGCCATAAATTTGAAAGGTGAAATTTTACGCTCACCAAAACAGCCTTTCAAAACCGTTTCCAATATCTGAAGTTAAGATTCATAAGAATAAATAGACAAAGCGTAAACCCACATTCTTGCTTCGTGTTAGTATAAAATTGTAAAGTGGCATTTCAACCATCTCATTGTCGTAAAAGTGCTCGCTGACGAAGTGTATTAGCATCTCCCCAATAGTAAAAATCTTGTTAGCCTTCGGACAGCACCATACAGGAATCGTCCCTTCTTTATTGTGCCTCATTCGATACTCGTCGTGCTTCAGATGCAAAATTATATGCTTCACCAATGCCAAGTCGTCTTCCCTCAGATATTGACGTTCACATTCTTCCCTCCTACATTCGATAAACTTCTCCTGCGGTTTTTGTAAGACTTCCTTCTTTTTCGAGTTTTCCGATTTCTTCGAAAGTGAACTGGCTTGAATACTCGCTTCTTCTATTTCTTTTAATGTATTAATTGATGTTTCAAATGGATTCAACGTCCCGCCGTGTATAATTCTGTAAACGAGCGGTGCCAAAGCTCCAAAAACCTGCAAATGGCACTTGTATTAGCACTAATCCAGAAACATTAAAACGAACTCTGATATAAAGGTTATTGTAAGCACTCCATATGTGTTCGGTGTTATTGAAAATACAAGCCAAATCAACTTTCTTCCTGTGGTAAGTGAACAAATGTTGTAAAAATGCTACAGCTCCTTTGAATAGTGAATTGGACTAAAAATAATATTGTAAAATTTAATCGATATTAGTGATAACAAACCTCGCTGTTAGCACAAACAGCACATTTGTAGGTTATGTCGGGTCTGGGGTCAACGATGTTATAAATGTGACTGACAATATGGTCTTCTAGAATCCATTCAAAATACTGTTGTGCTTGAGGTATCCGGTACCGACTGAATACATCGCATCCACACAATAAGCAGTAGGCATAGCTGAAACGAAGGTTTGAAACTAAACTATTATATCCTCGAGACGTGAACTTACTTCTTCCTTTCAATCTGCATATTGTTCTTGTCACTCGGCTCAACGACTGCATTACTGCTACCGAACATCATCTGACATTGCGTGGAGCTCAACGTGATAGGGGAGAGTTCTTTGAGTACAACTTCGGCGTGTTCCGTTTCAATATGATTAATCTGAAAAGATGAATACGGTCAGAACCCGAGCATATACATACACACGAAAAGTCACTTACCAGTTCCAATTCGATCAACGGTTCGCCGGATCCCGCCGTGAAAATCAAAGTGTCGCAAACGGGGCAGAGCACTTCGGGCGATTCGAATCGAAGTAAAGCTTTGTAGGTGAGCATGTGAGCGGAGTAGTGTAGCCTCGACGCCTTCGACGAGAGCATCTTCTTGCCGCGGACCGTGCAGGCGTCAAATCTTGTGCAGAGCCGGCATTTGTAGATCGCTTCGTTAGTGATTCCCTTCCCATGATGTCCATTGCACGCAAACTTCTGAAGCGAAAGTTCGAAGAGATCTGTTATTCCGACGGTTTCCAACTGGAGAACGGATTCTGCTGGTGTGAGTAGTGACGTGGACGGCTCGACGGCGACCACCGACGTCGACGCCATCGCTGTGATTACGAGATTGTTGTCTGAAACGGAGCAAGTTGAGTATTCGCTGGAGGGAAAACGATAACAGACACCGCGCTAAATTTTGAATAGTTGGCTCTTTTCGGATTCTTCTACTTCTCTTACGAATCAGAGTGGAACAGAGCGGTCAGGAATGTCGTGCTAAGAGTTGCTTTAAGTAAAGACGATAACATATTAACTTTGAGAGCGGAGTAATGCAACCAACCATAGCTCAGTTGGTAGAGCGGAGGACTGTAGTGTTTGCTGATATCCTTAGGTCGCTGGTTCAAATCCGGCTGGTTGGAATATTTTTGTTTTGTTCACAAAAAACTTTCTATTCTTTTTTTTTATTATGAAATGCAAGTAAAATAAGAGCATAAATGCTTTTTTACTTTTTATCGTTACGGATCCAAACACATTATGTACCAGTATTTGTGTGTCAAGCTCTTCAGAAAGAGAGAGACACGCGATACGTCCTTCTCTTACACTTTTCAAGCACTCTATAGATTCATCAACGCGTCCATTTTTTTCTCAACGGACTCACTTATCCTCTGCGCCAATCCCGACCGAACTTTCATTCAAACTTTCAACTTCTTTTGTCGCTCCGAATCTCCGCTTCTTCGACAACCGTACTCACCCGCCACACATGTTGATTAATGGCCTACGGTGGTCCTTTCAAGTTCAACACAAAACGGTTCGTTGTCGTCAACGACGTCGAGTTCGTTGACAAAGTGTAAACTGGACTAAAAATATCCTTTCGACCGGTCGCTTCTGGAGCTCAAACATTTCCGGTAGCGCACCTTGGACTTTTCGACGAGTCTCTTCGAAGCCTTCAAAGACAGATGCTTCTTGAGTTGTTTATGCAGATGCGTTGTTGTGCCGTCGGATGTCACACGACGAGCGAGCTGCAGTCGCTTTACAAATTCCGCTCTTCTTCGCGCCTTTTCCATCAGTTCAACAAATCTTTTTATGTAAATAGTTCGGCCATTTGCGCCTCTGAAAGCACACTGAGACGTCATGAGCCTTTGGCCTCGAGCCGGGGCCGGCGGCCTTCAGATGAACGCCACGCCCCCGGAAGGAACAAGCACACCCGTTCGACCTGTACACGTGCACGTACCAGCAAAGTGGGTTACGGTAGACGAAGATTGATTGCTATTTGCGGTAAAATCAGTGTAATTTGGGGGTGAGACGAGACTACTGAAACTATAAATAAGCGTTTGAAGGGCGAGGGGTTCAATCTTTTGCAGTTTGTGCCTGTTCGTCGTCTACTTGTGACTACCTTCTCGGCATGCATCCGGACGAAATGAAACTGGGAGAAGCCCCTCGACAAAGTGGAAGCCGAAAGGTAAGTGAAAACACGTTTCGGGGAAAACCGTATCGGTCTCAGGGTCTCAGAGAATTCGTGTTCCTTTGAAGTGCGCGAAGATCGTCGGCGAGAAAGCGTTTGCGAAGGTTCTGGAACAAAAGTGGAACTTGATGATTTGATTTGCGCGGAAAAACGGGGAAAGGTGTGATGGAAGTGTAAATAATTGATTTCCGGCGTGAAAATGTGTCAAATCGGGCGAAGATTAGAGAATACCTGTTCAGTTCAGCCGTCTGAAACGTTCGAATAACCTAACTCTTGAAGGTACTTCCTAGTAAACTGCTTAACAGCTTAGAGCTCACGACGGTTACTGTACGTGTTCAGTGGTCTTTAAGGACGCTGTTTTTCAATTCTCGACAGAATGTTTTCAATCGAAGTGTAACAATATGTGAGAGCAGTTTAAAATTGCCGCCAACTGAAGTGAATTATTGTAGCTACAAATTCCCTTTCGCTTCAAAGCGTTCGAATTAACGCGAAACTACCGTATGATTTACAGTCGGAATCTTCCGAAAACCACAATGACGCCATGCTGCTTTACACATCGAACCCAGAGTTCCAAAGCCAAACTAGAAAACCCCACACGTCATGTTTCAACCTTCCGATCGACGACAGTTCGCCTTCTTACAGGTTCCTTTCTCCCTTTCTTCGGACCCTTTCGTCCGTTGCAACGATCGAACGCACTCAATCATTTGCAACGGAATCAACGCCCGTCCAAGTCTTTTCCGTCTCCCACCCAGATCGTAGATCAGTGCGCACCCACAGCAACTCGCATGCACTCCAAACAGGCACGGGTTCTGCTCAGCTGCAAAAGAAGTAAACAGTTTCAGCGTCCCACCCAATCATATGCTAATGCTGCGGTCGTGCCTGGTAGCGCCACGAAGAGTGCTGCTCGCAGGTCACCAGTCTTTAGTTTCTGCGCCAGTCTCTTTTTACCGCCGTCCCTCCTCACATTGCCGTTCTCATTGGAAAGACGGACAGACACTGCTCCACCGCACAGTTGTCCTCTCACATTTAAACGTTCATTTCTCCAGCGCACGGACAAACTGCGTTCTTCATGTTGACAGTTGAAGGAGAGGAAACCACGAAACCCCTTCTAAACAGCGAAGAAGTCTAAACAAATTCGCCTGCAGCGTTCGCAACACTGCGCGCACCCAGATCGTTCCTTCATCTACAAAAAAAACGTCTGCACCACAGTCTCTGACGTCGAACGTCGAAAGAACACGCGGAGAAGGCGATAATTATGTATGCAACAGCGACGGCGTAGGCGATCGCGTTTGGCTTTTGGCCTGTCTGCAACGTGTTGCAGACAAGGTGGAAACCGCGTCTGAAACGCACCCCCCAGACGACGCGGTCGTTGTCTGTACTGTGTGGGACATTTAAATGTGGGCCTGGCGGGACGACTTGTGTTGTCTGGAAGAAGAAAGTGCACTCACAAATCCTGACACATTACCAGAAAGTACGCAAACACTTTCAACAAGGACGACAAATGTTTATTACTATTGAAATGTAGATATTAAATTGAGTGGAAATGGTGATACGGTAACGATGTCGCGAATAATGCATAATAGTCGAAGGGACACTAGGAAATGCCCTAGATGCATCGTCTAATCCCATCTCTAAGGGTCGCGCGCACTCTCAGGGACATCCCCGTACCCAACACTGTTGGCGGTCAAGATCGCCACGCCGACCCATTCCAATCCAATCCAATGCTGCGATATCTCACTGTATATCCGTTATGCGCCTGCGAGTCACCCTTAGCGAGACGTTATTATTATTTCTTTGACCATTGGGCGAGTTCTCGTGAACACAGTTATCTTTACAACCGCTCTTGTTGTTGTTGTTGGCTCGCAGGCGTCTGTCGCAACGAACGATCCTGTCTACAAACCTCAGGCCTCAACTCTCTCGTTGTTTACCATTTCGCTCCAGACGCCCTTTGTTTCGTCGTTCTCCCTGCTGTTGATTCAATTCTTATTCGTCGCGTCCTTTTAAACGTTCAAAATAGCTGTTTTATCAGAGAAAGATTGCAAATGGCAATGACTAACTGAACGCTTTGTGCTCTCAAGCATCGTTCTGTCTTGTACCAGTTCAGTAGGGAGTTTCTGCTCGCAGGAAAGGTCACTGACAGATTCAAGGGCAGAATTTTCATTTATTAAAAGCGAAAAAATTAATTTCTAAATTCGCTTTTCAGGTCTGTCATAAATATAAAATTCAGCTGACTATAAATATTTTAAACGATTAAAATATTTTGGGATGTTTTGAAATGTCGATAACCAGTTACTGATTCACTGTGAATAAGCGAATCTGAACA
>KI647139.1:2022-12390 GCA_000505645.1 Steinernema monticolum
ACCTCTTCCTCGATGTCCCCACATAGTCTTGCGACGCATTTTTCGATGTTGGCTTGTCTGTCCCGCTTCAGACTTTCGATTTCCTCCATGGTGATCCGATCGAATTCGATGTCGAGCATCACATGGTGGACGAGAGCCCTGTCGCAGCCGGTTTTGATGGTTTCATCGATGACCGAGTTGATCAGGTGCTCATAGATAACTCTTGATGTCAAAATTTGGTCCAGCAGAGTCTCTCGGATGTGAATCTCCTGCTCCTCTCTAAAAATGGCTGCAGTCCTCTCTTCTATGATGCGGACAGTACACTGCTCCATCATGTAGGCTTCCTTCTCCTCGTTCATGATCTCCAGCATACGATCGGTCATGTGGTTATCGACGCAGTAATCACGCAACTTTTCGCCGTTGATGAGGGAGCGCGCAATCTGGTAAGCAACGGCGGGGAAGTAGAATCTATCGTAGTTCTCCATGGTCTTCCACGCGCGCGGGATTGGTTCCCTACGCTCGATCATCGCCTTCTGACGATAAACCTCGTCCTTTAACAGCGGATCCTGTACGTCGAGAAGAGTATCCAGACAGATCTCGTCGATGCAATCCAAGAGGATGGTGCGGTAGAAAAGCTCCGACTGGTGCTCCTCTTCAAAGATGACTCCGTAGAGTGCGTAGAGAATTTCGTACTCTATGGCCTCATTGCAAGTGCGCACTGTATGCGCTGTAGTCGTCTCGAACACAGCCGTCCTTTCGACCTCCGAGAAGAAGATGTCTTCGAAGATGTCGACGGCGTCCTTCTCTTTCATGTCGTCGAGCATCTTCCCCGCTCGTTCTACAAAGGACTCGTCCAGAATATTCTGAAGCATGGCCTCTACAGTGACCTCCTTGTAGCGTTCAAAGCAGTTCTTCGCAAGCACCTCTTCCTGCATTTCGTCGAAGAATGATTCAGTGATCAGAGTGGCGAAGTTGTCGTTGAACTCAATGTGGCACTTCTTCGACGTTGTTCGCGAGGTTGCTTTTGACCAACATTCTCCAAAGAAGCTTTCGCTCTGCTCCACTCTTAAGGCTCTCCTTAAGGAACCAACCATCATCATTCTCATGCATGCGTGGATTAGGACAGCCGGCGTTGTTTTGGTCTTCTCTCTCATGAAGTTTGATGAGATCTCCTCGCCAATGGGTTCTCTTCCGAATCTTCTTCGAAGTTGGCAATTATTGACGGCGCGACGACTGACGTCCTTCAGCGTGCGCATGAGTGCAGTGGAGACAACCAGGGCGTTAATCCGCTGCCCTTCAACGTCCACAATCAGCCTTGTCTTCAGCCTTTTCACAATCTCCTCTCGAACCGTGTTGTGCACGCCGACCTTCACAGCAGTGGAATCGATCGCCATTCTGCAGAGCGACTCAAGCATCAGCTCAGTAACCTCGCGTTCACGTATCGCTTCAAGAGGCTCGAAGATCACTCCATATAGGGTGTTGGAGAAAGGTTCGTGCGAGACGGCGGCGATTAGGTTCTTGTTGTGGACCGGTTTGACGTTCTTCTTGTTGCTGATTTTCACGGAGAACAGTTCGAAGTCGACAAAGAACTCCGTCTTGCTCTCGTCTCCATCCACGGAATCTGCGACTTTCTTGGAGCCTAAAAACAAAATAAATCTTTGATTCAATAGATTGAACTTACTTTCGAAAACGTTGTTGACCTTCTGCGGCGGATTCAGGGTTTCGCATACTTGAAGAATGATCCTTTGCAGTTTGGCTAAACATTTGAATGGGTGAAGCTGTCTTTGTATTAAAAGACATACCTGTCATGTTGTAGACATCTTGGCAGCACCGTCGGATTGCTGCGTCTAATTCCTGCTTCCAAATTGCCAGAATCCTCTCTTCCATTTTTTCCTTGAGGATTACTTCTCTCTCTGTTTTTACAATGGAATGAACAATGTCCTCGTAAGACCAATAGAGTGCTATTTTTACTAGAATCTCTTCTTTCCATCTCTGCTGATTGTGCTCAACTCTTTGTGTGATCATTGTGTCCAAAAAGTCATCCATGAACTTTTCGGCAAATGTGAAAAGAATATTGTCGTGCACCTCTTCGACAACCATGAACGCCTGTTCGTAACCCTCTATGGAGGTAAGAACGCTTTCAATGAAAGCTAAAATTAACGCAAATTATCAATTGTTTTGAGAAAGGAAGCGCCTTACATAACGTGTTTTGTTCTACAAGTTCGATGAAAACACTCTTGCAGATTTTGGTCAAGAAGGGCTCTGGACCATCAAAGGACAGGTCGTAGAACGTCGGACAGTTCATGTCATTTTCGTCCATGCCTGCTTCTTCGAGATCCCGGTCGAACCACTCGTCGAGGTCGTCGATCTTCTCCGGTGCGGTCAGCATTAACAGATCCTTCGAGTGCTTAATACGACGGTGCTTACTTCTTCTGCGATGGCTTCGTCGATCGCGATTGCCGAACGACGGATCAGTACGCAGATTAAACACACTGAACTGTTCCCGGCTGCTCGCGTCCATGTCCTGAGAACCTCTCGGGTCGAGAAACATGTCCAGGTTGAAGTTGTCGAAGTCGAACGACTCGCTCTGAAGCAACTCCGACAAATCGATCGCACTTCCCGCCGACACGTATTCGAATTCCGAAGGAAGTCCTGTCCCTCCGAGAGTTCCACTTTTGCCCGTGCGGACCGTTGTTGAGGAAAAGTTCGTCGTCCTAGTCGACGTGGTTGTGAAGGAGGTTGATGGCTGAGGCATAAATGAAGGCTGCGTGCTCACGTTCGGCTGATCGGAATAAAAGTCGTCAAAGGATGGGAATTGACTGTCCAGTTCACTTCGTAGAGCCCTTTGAATTGGTGGCACGACGACAACAACTTCTTCTTCTTTCTCTTCGTCAATGGTTTCTGGCACCTTGTGCAAAGGATTCTGGATGAACTGAGTCTTTGTGAAAGTCGTGGAAGTAGAGAGATTGTTTGTGATCGTCCTCTTTTCGTTCCCTTTGCCGTCAGGAATAATGGTGACGCTCTGGTGAACGTTTACATTCTGTTGGACGTAGACGTTTTGTTGGATGACGGGAGGCAACTGATTGAAGACACACATGGATCTTGGCTCCTCGGGCTTCTCCGACGCCCGCATGAAGCGTTCCAGATCATCTAGGATTTTGGTGACGGTGCGAGCGACCAGCGGCGTCTTCCACTCAGCCGACAGGGTATGCATGAAGACGGGCACAGAAGACGAGTGCGGAAGGTCTTCGAGTCGTTCAATTTCTTCAATCACTAATTCTTGTTCCGGAGACGGAGAGCTTTCGAAGAAGTTGATCAGCACATTGTCGGAACGTCTCTTTGGCTTCTTCTCTTCAATGTCATCATCCGAAGACGGCATCTCAACGATTGGGATGCATACTTTTAAAAAAGCTGCTGTAAAGTTTTTGGAGGAGGACTCTACGTCTTCACTGCATGAGAGATTCGGAGAGGACGTCGGCGTAACATCTTCGTAAATGAGAGCACTCGGTTGGAGAAGGTTCATGTTTTCTTTTACAGGAGCGTTCTTCACTTCTGGCGGTTTCTCTTCAACGATCGGCTCAGTTTCTCGAATCTTGTCTTCTTCAGACGCCGAAGTCACAGGTGAATTGGTGATCTCACTGTGAATCGGGGAGAGGTGCATTGGAGAAGCAGGGTCGTTTACGGAGGACTGCACTGGACTGGTGTCGGAAGCCACTCGGTCAGAAGACGGCGCTGAATCCATCTTCAGTGGTTCGTAAAGGTCCGACTGCTTCGCAGGCACAAACAGGGGACTTCTCATGGTTTCCGGACTCTTTATTGAACTCGCTTTGCTGCCCGTCGGACTCAACATAGACACACAACTCTCTGGAGTTTGAATTCTTTGTGGACTTCCGGTCCCGTTCGAGTCATCGTCCTGAGCGTATAAGTCGAATATGTCGTCTGAACATTCGATTGGTGGTCCATCGTCAGTAGTGCCTTCCTGGAACGAGGTAGGGCCGCTGGAGATGGATTCGTGTTCGTCGTTCCAGTCGACTGTTTCCACGCTGTTTTCGAGCTTCTGAAGCTCTGCAATTGTTGTCAAGTCGAAGGGCGACAGATCAAGTTCGGGGCTCGGAAAGACGAAGGAAGCGGGCGAGATGCCGAGAAGTCCGTCCTTTGAACTTCTTTTGCTTGAGTTTCCGCCGTCTTTCTTTCCTTCGTCCTTCTTACTAGTTGAAGGCATTTGAACTTCCTCTTCTGGTTGTTTCTTCGCTTCCTTTTTCTCTTCTTGCTTCTTATCCTTCTGGCTTTCACTTGTAGAATCTCTTCTCCTTCTTTCATCGATTTCTTCCTTTTTCTTTTCTGTAAGGTCTTCTTTTTTCTTCACTTTGAATTTCTCTGTTGATCTGTCTTTTCTCCTCTCTCGACTACTCTCCGCTAATCTTACACTTTCCTTGTGCTTTTCCACTAAGCTTAGTCTTGGTATGCTTGTTACTGCATTCTTTGGTTTTGAAGTTTCTTTCGGTTGCTCTACTGAGGACGTTCGTGCTCTTTCGAACAACTTCTTGGAAGCGGGAGGGATCATTAGTGAACTCGATGTGCAAGGAGCGTTGAAGAGGTCGTCGATCTTCTGCGCATCGCTCTTCTTCCTCAACTTATCGAACTCCTTAACTTCCTTTTTCTTCGGAATGAAGCTGGTTGTGGGTAAAATGAGCTTTGCAATAGAGCTAAATGAAGCGGTGCTCGGTTTTGGAGTGGCACTCGTTGAAGGTGTCGGTTTCGGAGTCAGCTTTGGCTTGAAGACTTCCAAGGGCTTCTTTGGAGCAGCATTTACCATCTTCTTCGTGACTGAGGGAGAACGCGGCTTTACGTTTCCCATAAGAGCTTGGGAAAATAAAGGGTTGTCCGGAATGAGCTTCACTTCCGGTTTATTTGAAGCACTCGCTGGCTTCGGCTCTCCTGCACTGTTTTTTCTTTTCGCCTTTTTGTCGTCTTCGTTTAACTTCTTTGGAAGTTGTGCTTGTGAGTGATGACCACCGGACATCACCGGAGATCGTACGCTTGTGCCGTTGGGGGACCCGAATCTACCCGTACTATTATGATTTGATGCTTGCGACGTTGAGGGGCCTCTTCTCCCGTTGAGCTGACTAGATGGCGTTAACCCGTTTGTGTTTCGACTAGAGTAATTTCGGTTTTGTTGGTAGTTAGAAGACGAGGGTGGTGGTTGGTCTGGTACTCTGCCAGCTTGTCTGTGGTGTGGTTGCGAGTCACTGAACTCCACACAGTAAGCGTCAGAACCGCCTTTGAGTAATTTTAGTCTCTGATAGCGCAAGCTTACAGGGCGTACCGCCGTTTGCACCATAAGTTGTCCAGAATGCACAGTGATAAAGCTGGTAGAAGCGGCTTCTTCGAACTCTTCCTCCACATCATCCACACTGCCATCGGCGGTAAAAAAAACGCGTCCGCCATTTGAATTCGCTATCACACTCTCAACGATGGACAGCAGTTCACTCAATTGATTCACTCTTGTCACAGATTTCGTGTTCGGCGGCGAAACTGCAACGAAAGCAATGAGATGGGAGGAAGAGTTCGCGCACACACTTCGCAGTTGTAACCACGGGGATATTAGTCCACCCCACCCTTCCCAGTCCAAGGCGATAGAGCCAAATGGAAAAGAAATTAGAAAAATCGGTCATGCGAAAAGTCGAAAAGCTGCGAAGTGTAATGGAGAAAGTTACTTACCTTTAAGAACCTTGACACCTTGCTGTTGGAGCTCCTTTAGCCGTTCCACCTTTTCCATTTGTTGCGTGAACGCTGTGAATAACGTTAATCGTATTACGGTATGTTTGTTGACACGCTTACCTCCGACGACTTTCCTCAATGTATCCAGAAGTCCCTTGTCCAATGTACAACTGAGCTTTTGGAGGAGTTCTTCGCGTTCTGTTTTCGGAGCTTGTTCGTTCGATGTCTGAACAATGAAAATGAAAGGGAATACCAAAAAGAACATACTTTTAAAGTGGACACAAACTGCGAAACAAGTCCGAACTCCCTAGCAGCTCCCTTGGCTACTTCTCTCTCCTTCTGGTCGCGTCGATATCTCTGCATGCGTATCTTTTTTACTTCTGAAAAGATTACTTTTAATCCTTTCATCAAAACAACGCATTCCCTTAAGACAAAGGATAAACAGAGGTTAAATAACTGACCATTCTCGAACTGCCGACCCGAATCGCAGATCGCGCGCTCGAAGAGATGATTACCGCAAATTAAAAGTTCTGACCGATTTCGGTATTCCTGAAATTCTTATTTATTGATTTATATTAACTAATTCTAGCACTCACCACTTCAAAGTCATCGCGTGCCGGCATATAGCCCAGAGCATTAAGGTCATCATCTTTCACCTTGCCGGAATCGTCGATGAACGGGCGTCGCTGCTTCATTAGATGAAGTGATTCTGGGAATTGTCCTCGGAAACCGGATAACACCTCTTCGTCGACTATTCCTTGTGACTCTTCATCGTCGCTCTAAGGGAAAATCAATATCCTCGGGTGATAACATTTCCTTACCTCGGACTCCACCTTCCGACTCTTTCTGGATCTTCCGCGCTTCTTGGGCAGTTTTTCTTGTTCTTCTGGTATACTGAATGTACAAAGGCCAATGGGGATAGGACAACACGCACAATGTGAACCGAATGCACTGAGATCTCCGAGACTTTTGTCCATATCCAAACCAGAATCTGTGATGAAATTCTGACCTAAAGTGAGCGTTTGTTTTCAATCTCTTATAGGTGAACATACCGATTTCCTGGACAGTTTCGTCTGCGGGATCAAGAGTAAAGGCGTTTTTGTAGTCTTCAGGTTCAGGGTAGTGTGGTTCATCTGTGGGTTTAACATGATTCCATATGGGTCCGTTGAGGAACACCTGATCAAAGTGACTTCGAGCGGCTAGGGCTTTCCGTTTATCAGGAAAATACTTTGTTAATTCTTCCCTGAACAGGACTGATTGAATGTTAATAATAATGAGCTTTGTGCACTCAATTCAGATTCGATGCCTTGTTTTCAGAGAATAAAACGTAATTTGATCAGCATGGATGTATTTTGTTGGTTTACAGAGGTTTTGAATAAACATTTGAGGAGTAAAGACTCACCAGTTCCCTAATTTGTATTCGCGAACAAAATCGAAAAGCAAAAGATCGTCTGAGAGAGACCAAATGATTCCGTCACTTCCCATCGGACATATTGGAGGTCCGATGGGGTCGATGACCTCGTAATTGTGCCCTCGAACGTGTTCACCGGCTTCGGCGCCCAATTGAAAACACTAAAAAGATTTCGGGGGTTTGAGTTGTTGCGAATTGAAACGAACAACATACAGCTATACACAGCGTCGTCACCTTCCTTCTGCATTCGACGCATTTAATACATGCTCCGTCGATGTTAGAAGTACATATTGAACATTGTCTGAATACTTCTTCTTTTTTGAAGTGTGGCGATGACTCGGCCATCTGTGTTCTGTAAGCAAAGTCGACTTGAACTATCGATTAGCAGCGAGGATTCACAAAGAAACGCGCGCTAAACGGTGGAGAGGAAGTGAGGCGGCGGACGGCATACCGCATATCTATCCAGCCACGACTCACAAAGAAAAGCGGGCGCGGGACCTACCGCCGCGAAAGAAAGATTAGCCTGCGTGCGGTCGTATGGAATATATCGGAGAAACACGGCAAGTACTGCGACGATTAGTGTGTGTGCAAGCCTATCTCGACGAGACTCTTTCAAATCTACCTAACGCATCTTAGAGCGATGTGCGTGATGTGAAATGAGCAGACTACAGTACAATGTCCTCTATACTGGTTGTCTATACTGGTGCTGTGCGTCTTTTTCGTTTGTATTTTCTTTTCGATGTATATTTTTGTCTCGCCACTCAATTGAATTAGAAAGTATTTGTTTTCAGGTAAAATGCAGTGTGATGACATCACGTGGGACATCCTCAACAAGAATCATTGTTCCTTCAAGGCAGTGTAAGTTTCAGTCTTCCAGAAATTGGTTTATTCGTAAGCCTTTCACACTGTGTCAGTTACAATGTGTCGAGCTTTATGACCTTTTAAACAAACTAAATTAAAGTATGATGAATCATAATGTGAGCAGTGTCGAGTTTTCTTACATTTTGCTACGCGAAACTGCCAAAAAGACGTTTCATATTCACATACACAGAAACATCGTGCTTACTCCCCTCTCCACATTTATGTGAACAAATTTTGCATTTCTGAAAAAAATTAATTAGGCTGATGTTGTTATTTATGTTTTTAATTAGTTGAATTGTTTCAGAACTGAAACAAACAAGTTCTGCCGAAATGGCTTTAATTTGACGGGTCTTTGCGATCGCAAATCGTGTCCGTTAGCAAATAGTCAGTATGCAACGGTGCGTGAAGAGCGAGGTGTGTGCTTCCTGTACATGAAAGTTGTGGAGAGAAGTCATTACCCCCGTCGTCTCTGGGAAAAGGTCAAACTATCGAGAAACATGACCAAGGCGATGGAGCAGATCAACGAGAATCTCATGTACTGGGAGGGATTCACTCGACAGAAGTGCAAGGCTCGACTCGTTCGGATTCATCAGTACCTTGTTCGTGCTCGGAAATTCAAGCTTAAGGGAGTGTAAGTTGACCTTATTGGACAGAACATTTTTTATCGTTTGCTACAGTGAACAGAAACTCTTCACTCTACCGCGGAAAATTGAACGACGCGAAAAACGTCGTGAAGAGAAGGCCCTTGTCGCCGCTAAACTGGAACAGAACATCGAAAAGGAACTCTTGAGTCGTCTTAG
This sequence comes from Steinernema monticolum, assembly GCA_000505645.1. Taxonomy (NCBI): domain Eukaryota; kingdom Metazoa; phylum Nematoda; class Chromadorea; order Rhabditida; family Steinernematidae; genus Steinernema; species Steinernema monticolum. Next base: position 10,795 of record KI647139.1, read on the forward strand.
CGAAGGAATGTACGGCGACATTTACAACTTTGACAAGGAAACATTTGAGAAAATGCTCGATGAACGTGAGTTGGAAGTCGAAGAAGAGTTGGATGAGGATGCTGTAAGTGGCCGTCGTGTCTTGTTTTATTTATTCGGTTATTTTAGGGCCAACGTGAGTATGTCGCTGATTTCGATGAGTCTGACGATGAAGACCTCGAGGACGGAGGAAACGGCCGTGCCACACCTCCTGACACTGACGATGAGGATCTCGAGGACGGAGCATACGACAGTGCTACACCTCCTGATAGCGACGAGGAGGACGAAGAGGAAGCACCGAAGGTCAAGAAGGCCAAGAAGACTAAGAAAGCCGCACCTGTTAAGAAGAGACGCCCTGTCATCGAAATCGAATACGAAAGTGCGGCGCAAGAGAAACGGCGTGTGCGACATTGAAGATAACTTTTATTCCCAGCGCAGTGTTGTTACTTTATCTTTTGTTGTTGTTGTTGATTTTGTTAATTGTTGAAGATGTAATACCCCAAGCAAACATTAGAACAGCGCTACATTATTCACGCACGACTTCTTATTTCCGCGTAAGGTGCAGGTTATTTCCAGACAAATGTTAGAAAAAGAACCGTTAAAACATTAGTTAATTATCGAAATTTTACAATTAGTCAACCGTTATTTACAAAATTCAGAATTTCCGACATTTACTTCTTTGATGACAAAAGAGCGGCAACGAGCACACCTCCTACGACTGCTGCTGCACCTCCACCAAGGATAGCCATACCCATAAAACCATCTGAAACAAATGTTCAAACAGCAAGACCAAGAATTCTCCACAAACCATTCTTCATCCGTTTCTCGATGAGACCCTTTAGTTCGGTCGCTTGCCGATTGTCCGTTTCAGCATGGAGAAGAATATCGATGTAAGAGAGGGCCTTGTCGTAGTCCTTCGCACGGGTATGGGCAACAGCAAGGTAGAATACATAGTCACGCTTCGGGATGTCTTCGGTATCACGACGAAGAAGACTTTCGAGAAGTTCGATTCCCATTTGAACATCTTTTTTGTTGGAGCGAATCAAAGCATGAGAAAACTGGAAAACGGCAATGGCGCTCGGCTGACCTCGCTTCAGTTGTTCGGCGTAAACCCGACGGAACATCTACAATGAAAAGAAGACCAGGCGTATCACATACAGTAACGAAATTTATATAAGAATAAACGGCAAATAATTAAAGAGCCCATACCTCCAAATCGTTGGCGTCCACAACTTCGTCCACAATATAATCCATTTTAATCTAAAATTCACGAAAATTAATTGTATCCTAGTGAGTGACATGACAAACGAGAAACACACATACAAGTGTTCGCGAAGAATTATGCATCAAACTGCAGTTTTGAAATCAACGTAAATGCAACTTCATCTTCGCATGAAAAATATCGACATCACACACGCACAACTAGCATTACGAAAGCTATGACGTCATTAAATGGTCGAGAACATCACTGAACAACCGCATGACCACCTGAGAAACGAACAAAGCAACGCTTATTATTACTTCGAAGCACATAACATCGTTTCGAGACCACTTGCAAACAACAACACATTTCGCATC
>KI647198.1:4106-16722 GCA_000505645.1 Steinernema monticolum
GCTGTTATTAAAAAAAGAGAGTAGCGTTGTTGATGTTGATGCTAATTGTTTCATGGAAGTCACTCAAACCCACACGCTTAATTAATCACTTCGGTCGCTTGCTTCTAAAGCCTAATTGAGCACATATCATCTTTTCCCTATTCATATTCCCTCACGTGACTTGCTTCTTTCGGTTTCCGTTTTCCTTCGACCCAAAACGGAATATCTAAATGTTGCGGCGTTCTTTTAATTATCGCAGTGAATTCAATTAGTCCTCTTCTTCATGTTTGCATAAAAAGCGAAAACGCAACGCCACCGGGTCATTCGCGCTTCCATTTGTCATCGTTTTGGTCTTTTCTATCGATCTCTTCGCTCCCATTTTGAAGAGAAACATTTGTCCTGTTTTTGTTAAAGGAAACTGTCAATTTCGTGCCGCCTTCTAATTAGCCGACTACCCCATATATGGTTTATTAAAACGCCACAGATCAGAGTGATTTGTTGTTAACGTGAGAGGGGATCTCACGAGATAAATGCCCCAAAAAGTGTCGTCGGCTGGTCATCAGACAGGATTTATTGCTTCTGGGCGAGTTTTTGCGGGGGAAACATCGATCAAACTAAATTGCGCTTTAATTCGGACGATACTTGCATCTAGGGAGTTGTCAAGACGATGGATTCGCGCTTAAATTGGGGGGTTGGCGGAATCGATTATTGGGTTTTCCAGCTTTGGAGGGTTGTAGATCGTATTGGGCTTTACGTTTTGGGTCGATAGATGGGTTAGAGTTCTAAACACTCAAATTTTTTTCTATTAAAAATATGACGATTCTTTGCGGTCCCAGACGTGTTATTGTCGTAAAAGATGAAGGGAACGTGTCGGAACGTCATAAACGTCGTGAAGGAACCGAGGGTACAACTAAATCATTTTTATGGTTGGTATTTTATTGCAAAAGCTGTTAGAAATGTTGTTTTTGAGTTAAAAAAAATCAATGTGAATTCAAACTTCAATTTCATGTTCAAGAGGGAATCTCTCTCTTTCCTTCTGCAAGAAAGCTGATACCGCGTGACTAGTATAGGAAACTCAAAAGGGTGTTTCTTAGCTCAATTCAGTTAATAAAAAATGCTAGAACTAAAGATCGTGTTTAGCTTTACGTTTTGGATTGATTGATGGACGCCCTTTTAGAGCTCTGAACACTCGAGTTTCCCTTTTTAACGTCATATTTGCTTTTCTTTTGTTCCCATTTAGCCTATGTAAATGTAAAATCGATATTTCATTATCCTCTGAAGTACACGCTTAAAAACAACAAGTCGCATGTCTTCCGCGCTTCCCTCTTATGTGTGTTTCCCTCAAAACAACCGATTTGGGTTTCTTCGCGCGTTGTTTACGACACACTCACTTTCCTCACTTGTAGGAATCACAACTCTCACCATCCGATAACAACCCTCAGGGGAGTGAAACGCCGTCGATGCTTCCGTGAGCACGTAATGGACTCTCCGGCACTTCTGGTAAAGTCAACTAGTGGCACGGTCACCAACAGGGGACCGATCATTAGTAAGAATGATGCTGGTAGAAGGGTGCTCGTTGGTGGTGCGATCTGTGGCACACTGCGGTATGTTGGACCGGTGATTGGGAAGGATGGCATCTTCTGTGGAGTCGAGTTGGATGTGCCCGAGGGAAAGCATAATGGAAGCTTTCAAGGTAGGTATACTTGTTGCAATTCGTGCCAAAAAGGATTAAAAGTGATGCGGGAAAGCATTGAAAAGTGGAGCAAATGTGCAAACTCCGAATTCTAAGAGACCCTTTGAATCCGGAAATTCCCAACGCCAAACAACAAACACACCTTAATAAACCGAAAAACGGACGCAATTATCGTCAATTTCTGAATCTTTCAGGCGTCGCCTACTTCCAGTGCCCTCCGCAACACGGAATATTCGCGCCGCTATACAAAGTCGAACTCGACGGCTGCGAACCGCCCAGCAGAAATCCAATGACGATTTCGCAACTGAAAAGGCCAACGGCAAGAAAGACCACTTTCGGGAGTGTTTTCATCTGATTTATACGCGTTTCAGAAGCTCGTCAAGTCTTCGATTGCCACTTTCCGCTGTCCTGCACCGCCGTCGATGATGGCTTCGGAATCCGCGGTTTCCAATCAACAACATCAGCAGCAGCTGCAGAATGTGATGATGAGCTCGACAGCTTCGACTTCTGGGATTATGGATGTTAGCATGATGTCAACGGCTTCTTCGAATTTTTCCAATTTCTTGGATACTTCTCTGGTAAGTTGTGCTCGGCAGTGGCTTTGTTTGTGCGTCGTGTGATTGATAATCGGCTAAAGCGATGATGATAAAAGCGCAAAAACAGTGACGAATTGCTACAGATCCGTTATAATGCTCAAAAAACAAACGCCGCGTGTAATAACCCTTGTCAAGTGCCCCGAACCACAGGCAATTTGCACTATCTCGCGTTTTTGTCCTTATCATCTGTCAACTGGCGCCCGAGCTGTTGTCTTCTCCGCTTTCCCGCACCCACGTTGCAATTTTTTATCGCACATAGAACAATACGTCGATTGATTGACAGTTGCAAACCCTTAGAGCTGAGTGCGCCCACTGATAACGCGGTTTCGGGCCACCGGGAGCGTCTTCGGCGCTCTTTTTCACTATCACAAATACGCAGACACACACACGCCACACAAACAATCATAACGTAATTTTGATTAATTCAAGTCGTCCCGCTGTGACGCTCCGCTTGTTCTCGGCGGTTTTTTGCCCCCGCAACTACGCTTTACACCTTTACGGCGCCTCCTGAGCTTCCGATCGGCGGCGGATTTCAGGCCGAGATCAGTCAAACTCACCTTTGTCCCTTGGCATGTAGTGCAACGCTTCATTTTCTGCTTAAATTACGCTAAAAACGCTCGTTTGCAGATCATGAACGCCAGCGGCGTCGGCGAAGAGATGGTCACCTCGAACGCGACCTATGTCATCTGCAGGGGAGTAAGCACGCCCGCGAAAACAAACATAACGTTATAATTAACCGGTTGCAGGCTCGTGAAGACGAAATAATGAACGTGTCGGAGCCCGAACTGCCCATCATGCTAAGTGATGAGAGCGACGAGGACGACGTGATCATCTCTGCTAACTATAAGAATGGAAACTCGGCTTTCAGTGGTGAGTGTTTAACCGAATGGTTACTGTAGTACTTTACAAATTCCCTGACTTGAACGGAAATCTTGGTATTGTTCTGAATTCTGCTGCTCTATTTGACCCTTATCGCTGCTTTTCATTGCCATAAACGTCAGGAGGTAGCGAGCAACAAAATATACAATAAAACGGACATAAAAATGAGAGACCTTTTAACTGTGCAAGTTGGTATGGTCCTGAAGCGATTAATTGACACTACATACAGAAACCGAAACATCAAAATTCCACTCTACAAAAATCTCAAATATTGTGATACCTGCTATTCATTAAAATATCGCAAAATTGCAATATAATTTGAGAAATCATTTAACTGACTGACGTCTTGACACGAAACTCATGCTTATCATGCCGTAAATTCAAAAAATATACCCAAACCTTATCTAGATAACTGATCTGTCATGTATTGCAGAAACTACATACGAAGAAGAAGACCTAAAGACGCCAATGGCCGAATTCTACACCCCTTCAATAGTTGCAGCGACAGATAACGCCTCTCAGCGATCGCTTTCTGAAATGAGCGTCGATACGGGCTATCATGGCGAGTCGGACGCTTCGATGCTTTCCGCCGGATCGTCTTTCCGAGCTGAAGTGAGTGCAAACTGTCGTTTCATTCAATTCTCCGTCCCAAATAATGAATGTTATCCTTCCTTATGAAGTGTCTTGAAGCGACCAGATTGGCAAAAATACTTACTGTTAGGTTTTTGAAACGACCAGATTGGCGTTACAGTAATTAATGTGCTGCGAGGGAGTGGCGTATGGAAAACCACTCTCCATTTCTTTCCATTACCACCAACGATTTAGGAAATCGAAAAATCGTCGAAACAACCGATTACGCCGATAAAGGAAGAAGCCGAACTTCCGATGCCGCTGCTAACAAAGCCAAAGAAAGAGAGGGTGAGTGCTTTATCCCTATTTACGTCATTTTAAAGCTTATTTTCAGGTTACTCTGATGGAGGCTCTGCAGAAGCCCGCTGAGTCAACGCGTGTGCGAGCGCCGAAGGCGCCGTCGAAGCATCAACTGATGATGGAGAAACTGAAGGCGAGCATTGCTGCTGACAAAAATAAACCGAAGAAGGAGATCAAGTCAAAGTTGGCCGCTACGATGGTGCCTCCTCCGCCTCTCCCTCAGCAGGCGACCACAAACGGTACGTTCTTTATGGTTATTGCTTCCATTATAGACGCATTTCCCTCTCATTGGCCTTTGCGAAGTGACCTTCGAGTCTTCAGATGACAGCGGTGGTGATATGCATAGGCAAATAGCGGACAGCTCGAGTCTCTTGCGGACAGCGTGACTGTACTTGCCGACCGAGTGCAGTCTTGGAAGTAATAAGTGTTTGGGTAATCGCGCCTATGAAGGGCTCTTTGCTTCATTGTTATGCGAAGAGGGATTAAGCGCGTAAATGACCGACAACGTCTGTTATTCAGTGCTCTCAAGAGCTAATATTTATGTTTTCTGTGACCCTTCCCTTTGCGGTTTTCGGCGTTATTTTTATTTACCACTTTGTCTCCTCAATGCAAAGAGTGGTCTTCGGTCACTGAAGTCTTATTCAGCTGCTTTGAGCTTAACCAAAGAATACAATTGCCTCAAGCGAGGCGTATCATTTACACCTTGACTTTACACATTTATTTTAATACTTGTTTTTCGGTTACTGACTGATTCTTCACTGCTCCTCCGACGGCTTGAAAAAATTTATTATTAATGTCGCCGTTGGCGTTTTGCGCTTCTTCCACACTTCCACTAAAACATTGTCCTATTGATTAATTTTATCTTCTGTTAAAAGCTGCACGGCAGTTGTTTGTTGGCTCTTTTTATTTGCTGTTATTTTAGGCGAAATGGCACCGGCGGCTGATGGCGCAGTCACTCCTCAGCGTCCCCAAAGAACTCTTAAAGGAGTCTCCAAGATAGTTATGCCTCCACCTCCTCCACGGATACCGAAGCCCCGTCAGCCGCTTTATGTGGCTCCTCCCGCTAAAGAGAGACGTAAGATAAAACGGTGTTTGTGAGTATGTTCAATGCCCGTTTTAGCTTCGAAGAAGATCAGAGAGCCAGCGGCCGCCGTGGTTTCGAGGACGGGCTCTCAAGCCTCCATTCGGTCCACTTCCACCACGACCACAACGCGAGCGAAGGTTCCTGTTCCTACAATACCACGAGGTTTGTTTCTTTTTACGAATACGAAATACGAATGTTAGGTAGTTGGGATAGTGGGCATATAGTATTGACTGACAATGGGTTGTGTAATTGGGTTGAATTACATATTTATAAGTCAGCTGTTAGCTGTTATCCGGCAGTTTGGGTGTGATATTCTGTTTCTGGATCAGAAAAAAAACGAAAAATGATTGTAGCAAAGGCGGCGTTTCCCACTTCTTCGTTCGCTCCATCGACTTCAAAGACTGCGTCTAGAAAGCCATCCGTGTCGACCAGTTCTGCGGCAAAACCCTCAAAACTTGGTATGTCGCTCAACTTGTCATAAAGTATGTATTTATATTTTATTGTTTAGAAGATGAGGTAAGGGCGAAGGCTGAAGCAGCTATTGCCGTCGAAAAGCTAAAGGCGGAACGTCTACGAAAGTCTATCGCTTATGGTGATGCGATGGTCCTGCTGTACAGGCGTGAGGAAGAAGCGAAACGAAAAGGAGGCGACGAAAATGTCAAGCTCGGCCAGCTAATCGGTGGGCATTCGTACAATCATGCTTGGTCATTTACGTCTATTGTTGTTTTAGAAAGCCTCAGGAGGGAGATGACGGAACACAACGAAGACGCCGCTCTCCGAGCACAGAGACGTAAGTGATCGTGTTGCCGATTAAAAATTGGGTTAAGAAAAAGAGTCACGGGCTTGCTTGACACATTTTTGCATTGATTTTAATCTCAAAGTTATAGCCAGTGACGTGCTTATCGTTTGGGTTTAAGTTTAATGGTCTTTATCTCTCCTTTTGTGTCACGCCTTCTCGAATTTGATTTGCTCCGCCTCTTATTTGTTCCTCTCACGTTCTGTAATCACGCCAGTTTGTCGCTAAACTTGGTAAAATGATGCTGCTGAATACGGATTCTACGGCGTTTGTGAAGACTTCTGGGAAGAATCTTCGAATGGGATCGATGTCGGCAGTTGTGATCTGCTCCTCCATTGTGATTGTCTGCTCAGCACTCTGTCTTATCTCTGACTGTGGCGACACTTCCCGGGGTTTCAAAAATCGATGGCTTCCTATTAATATTTGCATTTATATTCTTGGCTTTATTCCTCTAATCGGCTTGTTTATTGCAGTATCCAAGTCATACGAAGAGAGGATACGTGAGTTGCTAGGCAACCATGAATCTGAGGTGAGTGGAATTTTTATTATTGAATTTGATTTTGATTTTGTGGTTCGTTCTCAATTCATAATTACTGTACAAAAGTCTGATGAGAATATTCTCATTACCATTAACTGTATGCGTCCTTGAATCTCCATCACTTGAGATCATTCGATATGCGCGTATTTGCATAAACAATCAGACGTTCATAAACCGTAAAGTTTGGCGCATAATTGGGGTTAGACAGGTGATAGATTGGTGATGGATGCGCTGCTCGATCCTGAGTGACACAATTACATGAAATTCGGAAATTTGAATGAAATGATGACTTTAATATTCGCGACACCTTCGAATTCGAACTGTGATCATCCCTTTGCGTGAATTCGGGAGTCTTTAGTCGCATGAATGCGTTTTTACGAGGGGTCAGTCTTATCAAGTGAAGGCATCAACAAGTCGCCGACTGTTATCAGCGTTCGCGTATCTCTAAATTTCGCTGAGAAGACAAAAAAGATTGTTCTTTTATAGGAAGAGCGCTGGCAGGAAGAGACCAGCAAGATTCACCGGCAACATCAGCTGAAATGTGCGGAGCTAGATGGAAAGTTGGCTGACGCGACAGAGCAGGTCGAGAAGCTCAAGAAAGACAAAAGAAAACTCGAGGCGACACTTGCTGAAGATGAACACAGCAAGATTAAGGTTCGCACTAGATCAAATGACAGGTTGTTTATTTTCCATTTTCAGACGCTTTCGGCTGAGATCCAAAGCCTCAATATGGCTCTCGAAATGAAGTCCGACGAAATGAAGGACATGCGCCAGAAGAACGCGACGTTGCTGCTACGAGTGGAGGAAATTCCGTGCAAAGAGCAAGAAATCCAGAAGCTCAAGTACAAAGTCAAAGAATGCACACAGGAAATTGCTCGATTGCGCGAAACTGAGAAAACACTCACTACAGAATATGAGGACCTCCAAAGATCTGCAAAGCGATTCGTCGCCCAGAGAGAAGAAATCGCAAAGGAAAACGACTTGTTAAGATATAAAATGGAGGAACAGAGTCCCTTCTCCCAGAGTCTACATATGTATGAATCTCCGTGTTTACATTCTCTCTACAAGCATTTACAGGGACACGCCAGTGAGATTTCGTCAAATGAAGCCTGGTAGCTTCAGCGCATCGATGTCGGCTACGTTGCCCTCGAGATGTACGCGTTCGACTTACGGCAATTTGGAGGGGTCCTATGACGAATTGAATCGAAGCGTCATATCGATGTATCAGTCGCGAGGAAGACCACAGAGCTGCAACGCGGACACCATTTACGCTCCAGAAGGGACTTTCACAGGCGAAGTATTCGAAGAATTTGAAAATGACAAGTAAGTTGATGCGGAATGTAATTTTAAATCAAAATTGCGAAATTTCAGTTGCTTGAAAAACGTCATCGACTCAGGAATCGGATTGTCGCATCAATAAGCGCTTCCCTGCCAATGCTTGCACAAAAGATCTCTTGTAAATTGTATCGAGTAGACGATTACCATAAACTATTTTCAATGTCGATGCCGGTGGTAACCTTGACCCAGTTTGTCGGCCTAGCTGAGTGATAGTGGGTTGGCAGCATACGGTAGAAGTTGATTTAACCAATTCATTCAATTTATTCCAAAATGATAAAGCTATACCGCGGAACAGAAGCGGCACTACAACGCAACATGAATCACATGAAGATGGAGAAAGACAGAAATCCGTTTCAAAACAATTTACATGTCAAATGAATGAAAATACATTAGGCGACATACTCGTAGAGATCTTTTTTGTCTTCCAAGAGGCCATCTAATAAAAATGAGATATACGACCACAGGAAACACTCACGTTAGCCTTCACTTTTATCAATTTACACCTTAAATATAATGAAAATACATTAAATTCACGCGATGTACTCGTAGAGATCCTTGTCGTCCTCAGAACGTTTTATGTAGTCCTTCTCAATGAGCAAATCCACGTATTTCTTAATCATCGGAATCCTCGGAATAAAGCGAGGAGTAATCTGCTCGACAACTTCCGCGATCAGCTGATTGTGTTTAACGCATTTGCGCATTTTCATGATACGGACAATTGCCGCCTGAACGATCATTTTGCGGTCTTCGTCGACGGTTTTTTCCATCTGATCGGTCTCGGCTTTCGCCTCCATTTTGCCGACTTGAAGACGAGTGAGGTCTACTTTCATCTTTTTGCTATAAAAAGTTTGTTTAGGTTTTGGCCAGAGGGAGGGAACGTTACTTTGTGAAATTTTCGTTAAGATTGAGCTCGGTAAAGTCGTTAATACTGTGATGGTCGAATTTTGCACTGTTTGGCAAGCGAAGCAAATCGGATTTGACTAGAGAGGCGACTACGGACATTGCTGCTTCCTTCGACAACGTCGTGTCGTCTCGCAGCGTTCCAAATGAGTGCGTGAGCGAGTCGTTGAATTTCATGATTACTGCCATCTGAGGCGTTGAGGTTACAAAAGTGTATTTTCGAGCGAAACATGTCGACTGAAGTTCTCCGCGACTCATTTGATATAACCAAGTGAGTTTGCGACCTTGATGCTGGTTACTATAGAAGTTGTTGAAGGAATCAAGGCAATGATTAAGGACGGGAGGAATTGTGAAAAGCGGACTTTGCGTTAAAGGCCAAGCGCCGGAACCGAGCACCATCGCGGTAAAATCACATTTCAGCTGGACAGTACCGGAAGCGGTTCTCTGCAAATTATGAAAATTAATATTTTTGTAAGTAACAGAAACGACAAACCTCGTGGAATTTCTCGTTCAAGTCACGACTCAATCCGACGTCGGTGAACATTCTCTGAAGATTGTTGGTGTACTCAAATCCACACATTGTCTTCAATTTTGAAATCATGCGACCCTCGGCATCGTCACTCGCCGACATTTCGGATGTCAGACGCTTCGCGAGCATCTTTGTGTAATACTTTTGGAAAATGTCTTTGTCTTCCAAGTACTTGAATACGACCATCTAAACAAGAATTTAAAAATATTTCAACGCCTCATCTTAGCTCACCGTTTCATTTAATTGATCCTCGACGTCGTTGTCCTCTGACGACCGTATTCCACCCTTCCTCAGAAGCAAGTCGGCATAGCGAGCGAGCAGTTCGGCGCTTTTGTTGATACTCGGGTACTTCTTGGTGATCGCGTTCTTATTAACAAACACGTTGCACGCTTTGTCAAACGACTGCACAAATCCAGAATCGTTCTGGAATGCGGAGGTCACCAAGTGGAGATATCGCCGGTGCACTTCGAGAATCGCACGTACGTATGGCTTCGGATCGTTGGCGTCGATGTTGTCCGCAGCAATTCGTTCCACAGCTTCTTCACCCTTCTTTGTGACGAAATTCAAGAATTCCGTCTTCAGGCTTTCCAGCGCTCCGTCGACGCGCGAGCATAATGAGAACATGCGCGCCAAGTCTTCGTCGCGCTTCAACTCAAGAAGTGTTTGGAACTCGGCTTGGAACCTGTCAAGCCTCTTCTTGATTAAGATGCCCTCCAGAACATGTGCGAGACGCTTCTTCGTGTATTGGTGTAAGTAACGATCGCACCGCTCGTCCTCCTCCTTCAGACGCTGCTCGACCTTCTTCATGTACTCGGTAACAGTATTCGATTGAATAAATGCCTCGGCTTCTGATCGATAAAAATCTTGGGTTTCTGCGAGCAGACGAACTTCGAATTTCTCGATATAAACCTTCAAACGATTCTGCACATCTTGCGCACCGCTTCCATTGGGAAAGTTCTGGAACGTCGGCATAGGATTGGCGGAAGCATCTGCCAACTGTCCTTCATTCAAACCGAGTTCGACGTACGAATCGACCACACCTCCGATGAGAGAAGAATTGATTCCTTCGCCGTTGCGTTCTCGCTCGATGAGTTGTAGAACTGCTTGTGTGACGCTTTCGTTGTTATTGTCGAAAAGTTTGTGCTTCCACATCACCAGTGCAAGCTGAAAGCATTGGATAATTTCGGTACATAAGTTGTCGGGGAATCAACTAACCACGTAGGTTTCATAAACGCCACTGTTTCCTTCGTCCATTTCACGTTTTATCCAATGACGATTGAGATAACGGAAGAGACCGTCAACTACTTTCGAGGAAAAGGAAAAATCACGCCATGATTCAGTGTAGTATTTGAGCAGATCTTCGCCTTCTAGAGCTGCGTCTTCATTGATAACTGTCTAAATATAGAAATTTTTGAATATATTAAGCCACATTCGGGCAAGAAGAATATGGCGTCAAAATACTGTTAGAAAAGCTTTCTATCGCTCATAGCAAGATCTTTTAAATGATTTTTCACGCTTTATATTGTCAAATTTTAGAAATGCTTAAACGTACGTCTAAAACCTCCTTGATCGACTCATCGAAAAACGCTTTCAGCTTGTTATACACATCAATTCCAGCAAATTCTGCGCCATTCGGGTTGTTCACTCCAACGGTGCGTCTTCCATTTGCTTGATTTTCACGTCGAGCGGGAGGAGGATCACGTTGCTCCCTATTGTTCCGATGCTCCGAACTGACAGTACAATGGTTGTACACAGTGCTGAAATCAAGTCCACACTGTTTAGATTCCCCAAAATCAACAAATCCAACCTGTAGAGGAGCATGTACTCGGCGACGCTCACTCGCTCACGGCGGTAGATCTTCCGCAAACCGACTTCCAACTCTCGCCATACTTCATCAAAACTGCGCTGATTCTGTTGTCCTGCTCGTGCCATCAGTATGTGCAAGTTAGTTAGTGGCGACTCATACAACGAGGTCCGCTCAACCCTGCAAAGGACAATTGTAATGCGTGAATCGAAATGAAACAATGCTGCTATAAACGCGGAAAAACGTCGAATCACATCCCATATACAAATCTTAAAATGTCAGGTAAACGTTGACAGAGAAAATACAAAAAGTCATTTTCGTTTTAGACTCGAAAGTATGAGATTGATAAGCAGATGCCAAATAAAGCTCAAAAAGTGGACAAAAGGAAACAAAAGGTGTAAACTTGTAGAATCCTATGTCCAACGAAAAACGAACGGCGAGAAATAAGTTATAATTTCAACACACGTTCAATCAATAATTTCGCACAACAATGTACTTCACTTCGCCATTTTAACGCAAAAGTCGGTCGCTAGCAGCAAAGGAGCGAACGTAATTGGCCAAAGCATCAAGGTAACCATAGAAAATGCCTCGAGCCTCCAGCATGAACGGAGCAGGTGACGCGAAAAGAGAGTAACGACCGCTCGACGAAGTTATCCCGGGAAGATCACCGATTGCCAGCACCTTCCCAACCCACAGAGATGACAGTCATCCATCGATTGATGATCTTTAAACTAATGGGTCACATGTCACGGAGACGCGATTCACGGGAAAGCAGCGTAGAAGCCGTTAACCTTCAGAAGGCGTTGACGAACTTGAACACGGAAGTCGTTGCCCATCGAGAAGTATGACACCGTACTTGTATCCTCTATGTCGTGCGTTCATCGTTCCGAGAGCTAAAGTCAAGCTAAGAATTGACTTGGAGGGAATATTCGCAGAATGGTGTGCAGCAGAAGCAGACGAGTGTTTACGTGGCGAAGAGGACTTTTGCGGGCCAATCTGACCTTTGTGTTCGGTCTTCTGCTGGCCAGAGCTTATTTATAATCTGATTTTATCTGATGTTCTCGCTGTATGGAGATTTAGTCGCTTTTTGGATGTTGAGGATTGTTCGGCGGATTCTACGTGTGGATTTGGCGATTCAACGAGATATTTGTTTTTTTTAATTTTCAAAATAGCTGTTTTTTAATAAATTGGAAATTACCTAGTTCTTTGTGAATACCCTGTTTTCTCATATTATAATTTATGATTCAGACGCATGAATTCGGTATTACAGTAAATCAGACATTCTACGGCGTTGTCAGAATTCAATCTGTGGTTTTTCGTCTTTCCTTAAAGATATGCTGTTCCACTGTTTGCCGACCTTGATTTACATGCAAAGAAGTTAAAAAGCCAAGAAAAGCACCGATTCATTTGAAAATCATCAGAAAATAACGATTTTTCATAATTCGTAGTTTCTTACATATTACGGTTGCGATCTTTTGTGTCTTTTCTGTTAATCGATGCTGGATAGAAGCTTACTGACTTTCCGCAGCAGCACGAAATCAGTCAGAAAA
>KI647198.1:21534-40425 GCA_000505645.1 Steinernema monticolum
AAACGTCCAAATTAGCTGAAACTAAACAGTTTTGCAAATTTTATTAGTTTTTATGAAAAAGCAGGGCAGTCGTTCTGAGTCCAGATAGTAATTTTGTTGTCACTTCAAGGAACAAGCAGCTCGTAACTTCGACAACAAATCTCACACATGGGTCCCCGATCCCTCAGAAGGTTTCCTTCTCTGCGAACAAAGCATTGTCGAGGGAAAAGACCTTACCGTCAAGCTTCCCGATGGAACTATGGTAATTAACTTTTCTATTTTGCTTTGAAACAATCATATCTCTAGAAAAAGGTGAAAAAAGTTGAATGCCAAGAAATCAATCCTGCGAAATACGAAAAGGCCGAAGACATGTCGAATCTGACGTTTCTGAACGAGGCTTCCGTGCTCCACAACCTCAAAGAACGCTACAAATCAATGATGATTTATGTGAATAATGACTGTAACATGGGTTACTGTAACTTTGATGGTATTTAGACTTACTCCGGGCTATTCTGTGTTTTCATCAATCCCTACAAAATGCTGCCAATCTACACGGACTCTGTAGCTTCGATGTATGTCGGACGCAGAAGGTCAGAGATGCCACCGCATCTGTTTGCTGTGAGCGACGAGGCCTACCGTAATATGATGCAAGACCACGAGAATCAATCCATGCTTATTACCGGAGAATCGGGCGCGGGAAAGACAGAAAACACGAAGAAAGTCATCGCGTATTTTGCTCAAATCGGAGCTCCACCGAAGGAGAAGAAGGTGAAGAAGAGTGTGTCTTTCAGTGATCAAGTGGTATAGTAAAATCTTTTGATCACAAAAGCGTATAAAATGTCTTCAGAAAGGATCGCTTGAAGACCAAGTTGTGCAGGCAAATCCCGCAATTGAAGCATTTGGAAATGGCGCTACAAACAGGAATCTGAACTCGAGTAGATTCGGAAAATTCATTCGAATCCACTTCAATAGCAAAGGAAAACTCACTGGAGGAGATATCGCACACTGTGAGACTACCGTAATCTATTGTTACCGTATTTTCTGACGTTTCAGATCTTTTGGAGAAATCTCGCGTCATTAAACAAGCGCCAGGGGAGCGTTCCTACCATATATTCTATCAAATCATGACGAATAGCTCGCTGAGACGTGAGATTTTAATCTTTTATGCCGTGTGTTGGAATACTGTAGTTTCAGATTCGTTCATGTTGGAATCGGACATTCGAAAATATCACTTTGTTTCGCAAGCGGAAGTGAAAGTAGATTCGATTGATGACGCCGAAGAGTTCAAAATCACTGATGTAGGGGGCGCGAGTCTCTTGTAGTTACGAGCATGTCATTTTAGAACGCATTCGACGTGATGGGATTCAGCAAAGAGGAGAAGAACGATTTGTACAAGCTCTGTGGCGCTATTATGCACATGGGAGAGATGAAGTTTAAGCAGAAGCCGAGGGAGGAACAAGCTGAGATTGATAATGTAACAAGTAAGTAATGGAAGGATACGGAAGCGGACAGAGTTAAAACACGATTAAAGTGACAAAAATACAGGGTTGATGAGCCAGAGGACTTCCTGGTCATTATGTAATCGTCGCTTCCCCAAATCAAAGAGAGTTGCAAGACCAAACTAACAGCAAAAGATCGTTGTGAGAGTTTAGCATGCAGATTTGTGCTTTTCCGAAAGATTTTCGGTGGTTTTTAATGCTGATTCTCTCTCCTGCAGGTGCAAAAAACGCTTCCCATTTGTTCGGAATAAACGTCGAGAAATTTATCGATTCGCTGCTCAAACCAACCGTCAAAGTTGGAACCGAATGGGTCACCAAAGGACAAACGGTTCAACAGGTTCTGAATTCCCGTTGCTCCCTGTGAATACCGTAATCTTCAGGTCGACTGGGCAGTGGGAGGTCTCGCTAAAGCCATCTACGCTCGAATGTTCAGTTGGCTCATTGAAAGATGCAACAAAACCTTAGGAAAAGCAAGTGATGAGCACGCCAACTACATTGGAGTTTTGGATATTGCTGGATTCGAGATTTTCGATGTATAATTTTGTCTTTTTGAAGAGATTATGGCAAAGTGGATTTTTAGAGGAACAGTTTCGAGCAATTATGGATCAACTTCGTAAATGAAAAACTCCAGCAATTTTTCAATCATCACATGTTCGTTTTGGAACAAGAAGAGTACCAAAGAGAAGGAATCAACTGGGAATTTATCGATTTTGGGCTCGATTTGCAGCATTGCATCGATTTGATCGAGAAGGTATGGACGGATTACGGTATTTTCATGCACACTCGTTTTCAGCCCCTCGGCATCGTTTCAATGCTCGATGAAGAGTGCATCGTGCCAAAAGCCACCGACATGACGTATATCGAGAAGCTCCGCACCCAGCATCTTGAAAAACACCCAAACTTCCAGAATGCGCGACCTCCAAAGGGAAAACAAGCCGAAGCGCACTTTAGCATTGTCCACTACGCCGGAATCGTTCGTTACAATGCAGAACAATGGCTGGAGAAGAATAAAGATCCTCTCAACGATTCTGCCGTCGCGATCTTGAAGACTGCTTCGAAGGAGAGCCTGATTTTTAAGATCTGGGAGGATTATAAGACGGCTGTTGACCGCGAAGAAGACGCTGCAAGAGGAAAGGCGGTCAGTCGGAAGAAGGGGAAGGGCGCTTCCTTCTTGACGGTTTCTGTTATGTACCGCGAATCGCTGAGCAATCTCATGCAGATGCTGAACACTACACATCCTCACTTCATTCGTTGCATCATTCCTAATGAGAAGAAGCAGTCGGGACTCATTGATGCTCCACTCGTCTTAAATCAGGTATGATTTTGATCATTATCACAATTTAGTTTTGATCGTGTCCCGCAAAAGCAATATTCGAAGGTTCTTGAGAATCGTAGGGAAGGCTCCTGAGGCTTTTATGTGAGACTTGTAAGGCTTCCGGAGATCGAAGAGAAGATTCCTAAGATCATGAGCATCGGGGATAAAAGCGAATTAACTATATCGTTTCAGCTGACTTGCAACGGAGTTCTTGAAGGAATCCGAATTTGCCGCAAAGGTTTTCCTAATCGTCTTACATTTGCCGACTTCCGTTATCGCTACGCCATCCTGGCTGCCGATGAAGCTTCAGCAAACAGCGACGCCTCGCAGGCTTCTCAAAAGATGCTCGAGCGTCTCGTCAAAGAAAAACGTCTGAAAGCGGATAACTTCCGAGCTGGATCCACAAAAGTGTTTTTCAAAGCGGGACAGTTGGCAAAACTCGAGGAGATGCGCGATGTCGCGCTTACTGGAATGATTATTAAGCTCCAGAGCACTTGCAGAGCGCATCTAATGCTTTGTAGGCATCAGGAGCTCCAGAAGAAACACGAAGCGGTGAAGAAGATTCAGATAAATGTAAGGGCTTGGATTGCGCTTCGTGTGTGGCCGTGGTACCGGCTGTTTCAACGCGTGAAGCCCATGATTGGGGAGATGAAGGCAGGGAAGGCTGAGTTGGAAGCGTTAGAGCAGAAAATAAAGGTAAATCGGTTAACAATTTCGATTACACTCCCGATCGATTGTAGGAAGTGGAAGCGGAAAAACAGAAGGAAATCGACGAACGCGGAAGGCTCCAAGAGCAATTGAGCAAACAAATAGAATCGAACGAGAATCTCAAGAACACTATGGAACTTCAAAAGGCGGATACGGCGGAAAGATTACGAGAAATTGAGGTTCAAATAATAATGCGACAATACCGTAACTATTTGATTTTCAGAGTCTAAAAGAACAACTCGACCAAACGAAATCAAATGCCTTGCGTTCAGCGAAACAAACGGCCGAGCGAGAGAAGAACGAACAAGATGAACGTCAGAGGGTTCAGATGGAGCTTGAAGACACGAAAGTCGCCTTCGCAAATTCCGAAGCGAATCTGAATGAAACAAAGGCGCTTCTGGAATTGCAGAAAGACGCGAACACGAAGATGCAAATGAAGAACAAGAGTTTGGAGCACTCAAACAACGAACTGATGGACACCATTCAACATGTTCAGACAAAATTGGACCGAATCGAGCAGCAGAAGGCGCAGCTGATGGAGCAGTTGGAGGAGAACGAGGAGAAGCTGCGATGTGAGAAGAAGCAACGCGAAGAATCTCACAAGAGTCGGTTTTCAGCTAAAAATGCATATAATAAGCTAATTTTAGTTCGAAGGAAGCAAGAAGCAGAACTGAAACTCGTTCAAGATCAGATGGAACTGTTACAGAGAGAAAGAGATCACCTCGACCAGGACTTCAAGAAGTGAGGGTACTCTAGAATACTGTATGAGTAATCGTTAATTTAGACGAGAACAAGAGCTATCCAGCTGGAAAGAACGATCTCACGAGGACGCGAATCTAATCTCCAAGCTTCAGATCAACATTCGTCAACTTGTCGCTCGTATTGAAGAACTCGAAGAAGAAGTTGACAGTCAGAATCGCGCCCGGCAAAGGGTAAGACATCGTTCATTTGCTGGTCTTGGCACGATCAAGCTAAACGCTTGTGGCCCCTGTTAAATAGTTCAATAGTGCAAAGACCACATAACATGAAACCATTATACAAATAGACCACTATACCACTATATAGGTTAAATAATACGATATTTAGTCCGAACGCCAACGTCTAGATGCTCAAGAGGAACTTGCCGCCGTCACCGAACAGATGGCAGTGGCGAACGGCCAACTAAACGCTCAAATCCACCTGAATCGATCTCGTCAGCAAGAAGTCAACAATCTCCACCGCGAACTGGAGAAGCGCAGTATGTCTCATGAAACGCACATCGCCGACCTTTGCACACTACAATGGCACACGTTGAATAACCTCCGTAACCTCTCCGTACAGGCGCAATCCCTCGAACTCGAAGCTTCGCGCGTTCTCGGAATGCGAAAATCTGAACCGAACTTAGCACAACGCAACTCGATTCCAGATAGCGATGAAGAAGACGAAGCCACTAGCAATCTCTAAAAAAATATATTCACAGCAAATTGTACATTAATAATCATATAGCAAATATAAAATCAAATCACTAAGGAGATCATTAAGGTGCAGAAGAACTGCCTCCTTGGCCCGAAGGTTGCTGTCCGTACTGTCGAAGAATGCTGGCTTGGTGCTCCGGAAATCGGTCTTCAACGCTGATCAGTCCTGCTCCGTAGTACGTGTACTGAGCGTTAAGGGGGTTCTTGAGGTATCCTCGTTGAATACTGCGTCTTCTCTTGTGGATCTTCAACATTAATCGGATGTCGTCTATTGTGAAAGAACGTTCCCCGTCGGATTCGGAGTCCGACTCGTCGGTCATTTGTTTTAGAAGCCATTTACGCGGGCCAACGCTGTCCGTGTTGTAGAACTTGGAGATTTCCTTTTGGCGCTCTTCTTCGTTCGCGTAGATTCCTTTGATTGAGAAGATGCTGTAACGCACACGTTGTGATCCTGGTTGTGCTGGTACTTGAGTGCCCGGAATCCTAAAGAATTAATAAATTAATATATGCCATCAACAAAACAAACAAAAAATTGAAGAAATAAAAATTACTTACTTGATCGGCTGCTGCAGAAGCGTCTCCAATTGACGAATGTATCCTGTTAAATCCAACGCCTTTTCATATGCGTGAATTCTGTGGGAAGGTGGTACATCCTTCTTAATGGTCTTCCGCTTCGGTGGCGGCATCATCGCCTGATCTTCGCGTTGTCTCTTCAGAGTTGCTGGAGTCGCAGGCTCGGAACGCTGAGGCGCCGGAGCAATCGTCGTAGTTCTGTGCATGGAGGTCGACAGCCCCGACATCGATGAAGGTCCGGGCATCTGCGGAGGTCCCATGACAGAAGCCGTCGGTGGAGCGGAAACAGACACGGAAACTGGAGTGGGAGTTGGCGGCATCTGATGAGTTCCCAACGAAGGAAGTTGTGAGGAAAGAGAATTCCGATGTTGTACAATTCGCACAGTTTGCTGTTGCTGCGGATGCATAAGTTGAGATGGCTGCTGTTGCTGAGATGGAATCTGCATGTGCTGAGACGTCTGCGGCGGCTGCTGGTATACCATCATTGGAGCAGCTCCAGAAGTTGACGGCCGGGAATCGTATGAATGATGCATCTGCATTTGCTGCTGCTGTGGCTGATGATGAATCTGCTGAATGTGCTGCTGTGGTGGCGCAGCATGATGTTGCTGAGTTTGATGGTGAATCTGCTGCTGTTGATGCTGAGGATTCTGTGGGTGCTGAAGAATCTGTTGTTGTTGATGCTGCTGGGGATGGGGATGTTGCTGGATATGCTGTTGGTGGTGCTGCATCTGGCCCTGAGACATCTGATGACGCATGTATCGCTGATCCTGTGGCGGATTCATGCCTTTCTGAAACGATAAGATTTGTAGAACACGATAAATACGATAATAAGAATCCGAGAAAATCAATTCGTAAACAAGTGCATTGCAATTTACGGCTTCTGCATTCCTAATCTCACAAGGAATTGCCTGAGCATGTAATCTGCTCTTACCGTACTTTTGTAATGCAGTTTGATTTTATTTTCGATGAGTTTTGTTCCTAACCTTGGGCCGCTTACTGGCTTGCTGCTTCTAAATTTTGAGGAGTTTTGTTAGAATTTTATATCGGTTCGTTGTCGTGCTGCTGCCGGATGTGCGCGAAGAGATTTTGGGAGGGCTGGAATTGCGCGATTTCTGTGACACTCGTTTGATGAGTTTTGTGCGTTTTATTTGGCGTCGAAACTCGGTTGTTTTAAATTTTCGGATTTGTATTTTTATGCGTTATTTGTGAAAACTTATAAGCGATAACGTCTTGTTTATACATTAAAATTGTCGTCTCCTCTTGGTGTGTTATGAAAATGACTGTTTTGCGAGCTACTATCGTCTTTTTCAAAGTATAGGACGCTATTTTTGAAGTTATATTATCCATTTGATTGTTCCCCGTGGTCATATCAAGTATTTGAATTTTTGAAGGCCATTTAATATTACGATACTTGTTTCAGGTTAACTACCATCCACGAAAATGTTCTGGCGCTCCGCAGGTCTCAACTACGTTCGTTACTCCCAGCTGGCCGCTGATGTCACTCGCAAATGCCAATCCGCCGCTGCTAAGGCCTCCAAGAAGGGTGAAGCCACGCTCAAGATTACCTCCTGGGAACAAGGCAAGCCCAAGAAGATCGAATAAACTTCGTTAGTGAAACCAGCAGATTCCGTTTTAATATGTAGATTTATGGCTTTTTAGAGCTCATAAAGTAGCTAATTTTCTTGTTCATTGTCATTGCTGTGTATAATTTGGTTTGTAGAGGATCACCGCCGTTTCCCATTTATCCGCTTACCTTTTTTAATGGTTAGTGAGAGTGAAAAGGCGAATAGGTTTTGAACACATAAAAATAAAGGTAGGATGCATTTATGTTTTGACGTAGTTTTCTGGATGTTTACGCTTTGCTTCTGGTGTTGCTTCTGCTTTACCGCTCAGTTGATGATTTTTATCATGGTTTGGTCACTGACTTTAGGTTGGTGCAGCGTGGAACGGAGCGATAAGTGGATCGCTATGAAACACCTCCACGGCCAGTCAGTTCTTTGTGAATGAAAATAACGTCAGAAGACGGAGACGTCATTGTCAACGTGCGCTCAGCCCGGCAGGAAGAAGGACGCCTAGTCGACTCACACAAGTCTTTTGCGCTCTGCCAACCGCGACGATGACGACATCGTGGTCTGTCCATTCGGACTGCCCTGCGAAACTGTTGGCTCGAAACGGTGTCACCCTCTTTTCTCCCCGCGCGTGCCTTGTGGATTGCGCACCATCTGTCAACGTTTGTTGTTTAGTTTTCTCTTTGGGGGGGCCACGTCGTCGAGATTAATCTTTCGACGTGTGCGGGCATCGAATCGGCGCGAACGTTTTCTCAATAACAGTAGCCTTATCAATTATTCCCTTCTGGCTTAATATTGTCTTTCTTTTAGGTTGTAAATCTAGAGAGATAAAGTTGTCGCGGGCGACAGCTGATGCTCAACAGAGGAACCGAATTTGTTAAATGAAGTAAGCATCTTATGTTTTATCTTCTTCACTTGCTGAGCCATTTACTCTTTGTTCTGTGATTATTCTTATCGTTCGGTGATTTCAGAGTATCTTCTGCGGTCACAAAAAAGCGTTCGTCAAGTAGATCAGCATCGCTGTCAATATGCTCTGAAGGACTGAAGAAAAAACGCGTTTCGGTTTCGCGGCGTGTTGTTTCCGAGTCCGATGGATGTGTATCTGATCGAGTTCTGCGCTCCGCTGTGTCCGGGGTGGCGATCTCCTACTTTCAAAGCGAGGAGTCAATTGAAACAATTGAAGAAGCTGAATCTCCACCTCATACAGTTACGAATAAAGAAGCCGAAGCTCCACCTCCTGCGGTTACACTTGAAGAACCGGAATCTTCTTCTCGGAAGCCTACTAATGCTTCGAAGTTGAATTCACTTTTGGGAAAATGTCACATCAGTTCATCAGAAAATGAGTTTGGATGTTCTGAATGTGCAGACGTGTTCGAGAAGCCATTACATCTTCATGCGCATTTGGCTTTTGAGGTAATATCAAATGAAACAACAAACATCTTTTTTTTTATTTCAGCATCTATCAGATATCGTCCTTTGTTCTCATTGCGGTAAAACGTCCGCTCATCTTCATCGGCATCATGTGTGCACAATCTGCAACAAGTTCTTCGTGCATTTGGCCGAACACGAACTGACTCATTTCCGCGACAAAACAGGACGTCATGCATTGATGGAATGTCCTCAATGTTATCGAAGTTATGCCAGTAAGTTCATAGCAAGACTAGGTGGAAATGCATTCTTATTTTCAGCTGTTTTTGACTTGAAGCAGCATTGTTTGCAAGCTCATGGGCAGAAATCAGGCCGTCAGTTTGGATGTTTCGGATGTACGGAACGCTTTGACTCACGCCACATTCGTGATCATCATTTTGTGTCGCATATTAAATCAGTCGTCGATAATGTGATGGACAATATTGAGAACATCCAGGACCAGATGGGACAATATCTGCTCAGCAATCAGTGCCCGATTTGTCATTACGCGATGTCCAGCCGAAAGAGCTTCCGCTTTCATCTGATTTATCGTCATATTTTGACCGATTTGACGCAGATGCGCAGCTTGTTGGGACCTACACCGTACAATCGAGATGAAATGAAGCTTGTGATGAAAGTGATTCATTTGGGCGGAAATCCACATACTCTCAACGGTGCGTTCGATTGCGATGAACACGGGAATCCTGTAACTGCCAGAAAGCGTGCAAAGACGCGACACCCTTTACCGAACATTGTTATTCCCATGGTAAAGGCGACGATTCCCTTGTCATTTCCTGTTGACGAGAAGGAAGAAGGAGCAGATTCAGGTTGCGACATGTCTGGAGGAGAATCCCCTGGTACAAAGTCGTGTGATTCAGAAGTCGGAGACAGGTATTTTGTAATCACATTCTTGTCTTAATTTGGCTTTTTTAGGATTAAGATCAAAACGGAGGTGAAGCAAGAAGACGAGGTGAGCGGGCCATGGATGGACCTCCGCAACAAGCTCGTCAGCATTTGTCTTAGTCGCTCGGCCGCATCGACTGTAGAATGCGGCATTTGTGGTTTCTCGTTCTCCCGCACATACGATTTTGAGTTGCATCTCATTAGCAACCATTTGGGATTAGCCGTAGATGGTTAGAAACTCCTAGA
The DNA here is from genome assembly GCA_000505645.1 of Steinernema monticolum. NCBI lineage: Eukaryota > Metazoa > Nematoda > Chromadorea > Rhabditida > Steinernematidae > Steinernema > Steinernema monticolum. Next base: position 31,187 of record KI647198.1, read on the forward strand.
AAATTCGCCGCTGGTAGGCACTGTACATTTGTATACTGTATCGTCTGTGATTCCCGCATTTTTAATTAATTATTTATCTAGTGCAATTTGAAGTCAACTCTTAATTTAATTTTCTGTAAGTATTGTATTTTAATAATTATTTCCTGTAATTTTCCGAATTAGTTCTTGATTCAGGTAGTCAAAGCAGCTGGTGAAATAAATTATTTTTATTCTCTGTTTATTGCAATGAAATACAAAAATAGCAAGTTTTAAACACACCTTTAATCGCTGACGTGAAGAACATTGTGGATGATTCCATTCTTATCTGCTCCTACTCGGTAGGAATCTTCGAGTCTCCAGTAACCATCGACGACAAATCGGAGTGCTTGATGTCCATAAGGAAGTTGCAGTTGTATCGTCCACACTCCACGCGATATCTGTCGCATTTCCAAGAGAAGATTCCATTCGACAAATGAGCCAGTCACGAAAACCTAAACAGTAGAGTTAGAAAGGAACGAATACTGAAAACACATGCCTTAGTAGCTTTCCGGAATCTACCAAGTATCGTGACTTTCCGAACGGAACATTGATGTCCATTTGGTGTGGTATTGCCGGAATCGTATGGTTGTGGATCGGACGACCAGATTCCTCCACCTTGAGATGCGTTCATGCGGCAAACAACGTCGATCAAGGCAACAGCAGATTGCAGAACAAAAAGCGACACAAAGAAGAGCACGAATACGAACACAATTCTCAGGGCAATAAAGAGAACGTCGGCAAGCGAAAGGATCACATCATGAGTCGCCGACGCAAGCAACCACTCCATGTGGAGCATCTTGAGTTAAATGACTAGAAAAAAAGACAAAACCTCTCCAACATTTTCATTTTTTCTCCAACGATAACAATTTCAAACCGAGTGGACTCTATTAACAAAACCAAAATTTAGAAGATTCACGATTTCTGCATTCGCTGTTGTTGGAGTTCCTTCGCGTAAAGGAAATCTTCCATTTCTTCGTGTAGTACATGAGGCTGCATATTCGTCCAATTTCGGACCAGCATGGCTGCGCGGAAAGCACCATATGCTAAGCCAGCACCACCGGTGACAACGACCGCGGCCGTGATGTGACTGCGAAGGTTATTTGGCATTCTTGACCACATTTCCTCAAAAACAATAAATAAGTTTACGATATGTGAAACAAACAGCAAATATTAACCCAGTGAATAAACACATGTTGCCCCAACGCTTCATAGAAGATCAATTTTATTGACAACAATTCGGTCGAAACAATTCGAATACACATAAAATAAAGTAAATAGGTTAAATAGTACAATCTATGACAGATAGAGAACAACCACTTCAGTATGAAACAATCCGTAAGAGAGCAGCACAAGAGCATAATTTTGTATAACGAGGAATGCAAAGGCACAAATCAGTGATGTTGGTGAAGTTGATGCGGTGCAGCAGCAGTAGCAGCAGAAGGGCCTGCACCAGCTGGTGCACCAGGACCGCCGTGAGTTTTGGCAAGTTTGAGCAGGTTCCAATCGTACACGAAGTCGTAGGTGAAGCCGCACCGCTGGAATAATGTGCGGAACATGTTCCTCACATAAGCGTAATCCGGAGCTTCTTCGAAGCCTAACCTTTTACAGTACGTCAGATAGGCGGCGAAGGCATCTGGAAAACCGGCACACAATTCTTGCACAGGCGTCGACATCTTCTTTTCGGAGATTTTGTCGTACTTCTGGCGTTTCGTTGCCGCTTTAAGACCTTGCCAGGGCAGAGAACCGCGGTTGAAATACATGAAGACGTATCCCAGCGACTCCATGTCGTCTCTTCGTGATTGCTCCACACCGAGATGAGTATTTACTGAGGCGTAGCGAGCCGTACCCGTAAGATTCTTGTGCTCCCTGTATGGAATGTGGTATTGGGTCCGAGAGTCACGATACTTCTTTGCCAACCCGAAATCAATGATATACACGAGATTACCCTTCTTCCCAAGGCCCATCAGAAAATTATCAGGTTTGATATCTCGATGTATAAAGTCCTTGGTGTGAATGTAATCCAATCGGGACAGCATCTGATCGGCAAGCAGCAGTACGGTCTTCAAAGAGAACTTCCGAGAGCAAAAGTTGAAAAGGTCTTCCAGAGATGGCCCCAGTAGTTCCATCACCATCACGTTGTACTCGCCTTCTTGACCAACCCATTTGACTTGCGGAATGCCGATGCCACCACTCATGATTTTGTACAGCCTGGACTCGATGTGCAGTTGTGGATGCTTCGTCTTCACACATTCTAGTTTTATAGCCACTTCTTCTTGCGTCTGCACATTTTCGCCCAGATAGATGTCGCCAAAGGACCCAGAACCGATTTTCCGACCGAGACGAAACCGCCCGCCAACTCGTAGTTCCATAATTCAGCAACAAGAACCCGGGATTGAGGTTCAATCCCGAATCAAGGAATCTCTTCCTGCAAATACGGATATTTACTATCATATCGATCGATGTTACACGACACTCATCACATTTCTCCGCGATAAAATACGATCATAATAAACAAGATAAAGATAATAACTCAGCTGACTAGACAAAAATAAGAAGTCATCAATATAACAAATGATTATATCCGCGTGTAAATTAAGGGAATACGGTATTCGACTTTAAATGTTAAAAAGCAAAAAATTTGTCAAACCTTAGATTCGCGTGGATCCGTCGCTCGCGGCTCTTCCAGATCCTGAGGTTTGCTGAGTGTGGCCGGCGACCTCGTTTCGCGTGTCTGAAAAGAAAGGAAATCGTAAATTTCAGCAACAAATTCTTTCATCGAAAAGCGTTGCGAAGATATGCAAATTTTGCACAAGAGCATCACGTAATTTCTTTGTTTTCAAGTAAACCAATGCTGGAGAACATAGAGAAGCACGACATAATTATAAAAACATCAAAACCAATCGCATAAAATTAATAACCAATCTGGATAGTGAAAACGCGGAGAGGGAGAAGTTGACAACAGGACGGGGCGTACGAAGATCACAAGTTGTCTGCAAAATTAGCAAACAGGAAATTCAAAATGCGATCACTCCGATCAGGTTGACTACGTGGCGTGCGTGCGCTATCAGACAGCAAGATTCTTGCAAAATTCAGTCAAAGATCGTCTAAAAAGTCTCAAAATTCGTGATTAAATTGCGTTAACGAAGTGGACATGAATATAATTCGGTTAATGTGGGAGGTGGAACACAATGCAACAGGTATGTACGTATGAATGGAAACGACAGAATAACAACAAATATATGCACGACCATTAGATAAACGAGCGAGAGACTCTCGTCTTCTTCGAAGAGGAATCGATTGATTGCATTGCACCCAGAGTGCGCGTCTTCTCGACGGACAGCCGCTGCTGACCAACCCAGTGGTGCGTCGGGTAGTCAGTCAGTCTTCACCACCGCAAAGCTAAGCGACGTCGCGGTGGGTGAAGAAGATGGAGAAGAAGAAGATGGAGAGGAGACAACGCAATGTTCCATTCGGGTAAGCTTACGCGCTCCGCAGATGGAGAGAGAGAAGAAAAAGACGGACAAGAAGGCTGACTCACATCGTGACGAGGACAAGCGCACTACCTAAAAACGTCGTCGGACAATCGCGCGTTTCGCGTAAAATAAAGTGACAAAAAATTAGTGGTGGACGAAAAACTCGGCGACGTGGTGGTGTTGAAAAACCACACCGGCACGACCGCCGCGCTCACGTTGTACTTTCGCGCGTACGTGTCTGTGACCGACTGATGGCAACTCTACTCCTCTCCTTCGTTCGCCTTCTGATGTGTTTTAGGACTGCTGCACACTGACGACGACACACAGACGTCGCTCTCACAACCAGACAGACACGGAGCAGCTACAGTAGTGAGACTGTCATCACACGAACGAACACACAAAAAGAGAGCAAAAAAGGTCGCCGATCAGATGACAGAAGAAAAAGGAGAGGAGGGAACGAACTTCACCAACAGCAGCAGCAGTTTTTGTGAACTTACAAAGTCGTGTGTAGACCGGTTCGACACTTCTTTATGCTTTTGATCGCTTGCTCGATTCTTTGTTTTCTGTGGTAATCGGAACCGCTTGATCGGGCGCAAAGAGGTGCGAAGTACTTGTTAAGTGCTTATTTATGTACGTACGTATAGTGGGAGTGAATGTGTTTTGCAATACAGCCGTCGGGACATGTGGAATGCGGTCTGTGTACTGTAGATTTGCCCTTTATGTTGTCAAAAAGTGACTTTTTTGAGGTCTTGAAACGAAATTCCAGATTCTCAATTTCTCGTCGGGGACATCGTTGCGAGACCATGCTTGCATACATTAATCGAAAGAATTTTCGTTCTACATATAAAACGGATTGCTACTTGTTTTCCACCTGCTAATTACCTCAAAACGTTCAGAAACAGAGGAAAAGGTGCAAATTAGACCAAAAAATCAAATTGCAAAAGTGTGTCAGGCACCCTGGTCTCACAAGGACATCCCTGACTGATAACGAAGAAGGCTTTCTGATGACAACAACTGATTTCATATTTGTCACGTGGACAAAGTTCAATACATTAATTTCTATCCTTTGAAGATCTTTTTTGAAATACATTGAGAACAACATGGAAATCTCCATTTGTATCCATTCATTGCCACTTTCCTTTCTTTCCCGCCGTTCGACCTTTGCTCTCTCCACACTCGTCACCTCCGATGGAATTTCTCCCCTCAAAAGCGACATTGCTGATTCGGAAAGCGTTCGTTTCTTTCATAAGTCAGTGCTTTTTGTCGTCGAAATTCGATTGTCGCCTTGGAGACAATCTGCGAGTGATCCTATTGCGAGATTTCGCTTTTCGTTTTCTATGTGCGCTGATTGAGGTAATCGTCCTGCGGCCGCCCAGGCAAACTCTTCTTTGAGAGCTCGTAGGCGTCATAAAGGGAAAGTCTTGCTAGGGGTAATTTATGTTTTTATTGCAATTTTGAGGTCACTGGGCATTATGAAGTCATCGTAAATAGCCAAATAATGCAACTTTACTTCTATGACATCTGGCACGAAAGGAAAATATTAATTATATTATTTCTTGAGAATTTATGGGGTTATACAGTAGGCTTTATACTCGAAAATCCTTTTCTAGCAAATTTCCACAAAGATCGTTTTCTTAACAAGCGACTGGAGGCAAAACCACCTTCAATAGAGCTCATTTGGGGTCTACCTTCTGTTTTCCTGCGATTTCCATTTTTTCCATTCGTTAATTACTCAGCACCGTTGCGCGCCACTGCTTTGCATTCAATCCCTTCGAATTATCCTAAAACGATGACTAAAATGTGGAAGAAGAAGGAATGTCGTCGGAAATGAGATCCTTGTTTTTTGCTTCTGCATTTTTTTGTATCTGACGGACGTCCTCACTCGTTGTGACATGTGATTGAGTTGATTGGGAAGATGTAAAGGCTTTGTTTTTTAGGGGAATACTTCTCTGAAATGTACGGTCGGTTTGGTATTTTACAACTTGGAGGCTTTTGATTTATGAACAGAACGATGAATGAACTGACAGGTGTCATAATCATGAGAAATCAAAAATTTTTTATTACGAACGAAATGACAAACAAAACGAATGAGTTTATTACGTTTACATTTCTACGTTTATAGATTTCTAGATTTCAACGTGAGCGTTTCGTCGAAAAATTACTGATCAGATTGAATTTGCGCCTGGGAGTGGCCCAAACTATCCCGAGGTTGTCCGGCCTCAAGCACAGCGACATCCTCAGAAATCCAAAAAAGGTCCCATGTCTTGCCTTGGAAGAACGGAGGTGCTCAGTTGCATAGTGGGATGAGCCACAAGGAGCCACAAGGACATTTAAATTTGTGTCTAAACAGTTCACCGCTGTGTGTGGTCAGTGAACCTCTTTCTCACTATGTTGCGTCGCTTGACTGTTCTCTCGTCGTCTGATTCTCTTCACACCATTGCTCGCGTGCAATCGAACGGACACCCCTTTAATAAAAGCGCGGCGTGTACAACTAACTTTGTTCATTCCATGAACATATACTAAAATTGGAACAATACAGAGAAGATTAGCATGGCCCCTGCGCAAGGATGACACGCAAACTCGTGAAGCGTTCCAAATTTTTTGCCGTTTTTAAATCCATATAAATTTTAAAAATGGAAATCGTTTTTCACGATCAGTCTTTTGTACGCTGATTCGCAGCTGCAACCACCTCTCAAGAAACCATGAACCTACCAACCTTCTGATGAGTTCATTATTATTCTCCAAATTAAGGTTATCGAAAAAGTCTTCTTGGTTGAAATAAATGCCCTTCAAGTCGTGATCGCAATACTTTCTCAGTGGATATTAAATAATAAGGAAGTAAAGGCTTTGAAACCCTTTAAGAAACCAAGAACCTACCAACCTTCAAAAACTCAATTTCAGTTCACTTCCACCCTAAGGCGATCACGTCCTTTTTCGGACTTCCACGTGCACTCTGCGCGCTCAGAATCCGACTAAGTGCACATTCATAAATTCATTGTCTCTGTCCGTCTCCAATCAGCTCTTCTTCGGCACTCGGGACGTCTCCTTTCCTTGCGACGGCGGCGGAATATCCGCGCCGCGCACGCCGATCGATTGCCGTCGCCCTCCGGCGGTTCTTCGACCATCCGTCGACGCCGAGCACCCATCACTCAGCGACGGCGAACGATGTCCCGGGACTTACGAGACCGTTAGGACGTTTGATTTGACGACTGTTTATCCTTTCTTTGTTTGTTTCCGAAATGTCCACGTGCTTCGTTTTCCTATTTTGTCTCTTTCCGGGTTACGGTATTTGAATAGTGGATTTTCAATCAGTTTTATTCTGCGATCACTTTTGTTATAAGCAGTTTTAAAGCAATTAAACGTGCCAACAATAGATCCTATGTACATTATTTGCATGTTATCATGTCAAGTGAATTGGTTTTCCGATAATATCTTTTCGGAAAACAAATCGAATGTGCGCGATGGCAATAAAACGAAATGGCGATGTTTCATGCCCGCTGGCGTCTCGCTCTGAACATCTTCGTTTATGACGAAATTGATGATATTTATAGATTCTCTACACGTTCTAATTAGCCACGTATTGTCGACTTTATTATTGAATTTGCAAGGAAAAGCTATAAAATAGGATTAATTAGAAGATTAATCGTCTGGTTAGGGTTTGAAAACGATTGTTTTGGCCACGTCTAACATCGTAATGGAGTTAAGCGTCTGGTTACCGGTCGGTTTCAACGTTTTTATGACTATAACAAAGCGTTCGAACCATTTTCGTTCATTTTTAATGTAAATATTTGCTTAAAAATATCTCAATTCTTTGAAAATAAATCGAGAAACTCGATCTTTTGCTTTTCAGCTATTGTTTACCTCTTAAAAAGTCGTAATCCTTCAATTTCCGTAATTCGTATTAAACGAAAACAATAACAATGACCTTTATCACTTTTCCCACACGTATTTTTACCGCAAAAGTGCTCTCGGATTACGGTATTCCCTCACGTGTTTATCGGAAACCACTTACGGAAGGAAATTTATGGTTTTCTCATTTATTTTTTTCCATTCAAATCCGCGTTTTCCAAGACGAACGATGTACTCGGAATTAGAGAGTTTTCAAGTGTTAAAAATGACATTTAAAGTGCTTTTCGACAGGAAACGCGATCTGACAAATTGTCGGACGTTTCTTCGATTGTTCGGCAATTCGATACTCTGCCGAGGAGGAGATGACGTCGTCAGGCTTATGATCGATTACTCGGTCACGAGGGGAAGTCTCTCGCAGCAATTATGCACTGCGCGAAGCGGAGCAGGCTAAGTGTCGCTCAAGACGCGTCTAGGGCCTTCCTGCCGGACGCGAATCTCGGCGAAACTTACACGAAACGATCGTTTCAAGCGGTGTGTGAACGGGAGAATGAGGTAATTAATAATTCATTGTTTGCTCCTTCATCTTTGAGATCTACGGCGTGGGAAACACGTGGTTGTACTTTTTAGCTTAAATCAGTCGGTTATTGTTGTGAATTAGAGCCGTTGATTTAAGCACTATTCATGAACATTTTAAATATCAACGTTTGACGTCTTCTTGGTTGTTGTGGATATTTTTCGTTTTTGAGATAGCTGGTTCCCAAGACCGAGGTTCCTGTACCGAACTTTCCGATTCTTTCAATTGTTGTTTTTCACATTTCGCCTGAGAAGGAAATGTTGAATTACCGTAGATCGTACTTTTCTTCTTTTATTTATGGCATCATTCATCGCCAAAAACTTAAATCGCAACCTACAGTACTGAAATCTTTAGAAAGAAGGCGTAATGAGGCGTAATTTTTCAGAATTTTTTAAAGCAAATTTAAACACTTTTAAGATCAGAAATTTAGTTAAACCATAGTAGATAATATAGGAATGGCGATTTGCCTGGAAATGGGCAGCTCGACGTTCATTATCAGCTCTTCGGTTTAGTTTTTTTCATTCGTGGCTTGTAAAACGTATGCTAATCGTATAATCGGTTACCCTTCTTTGTCATTTCCTTACGCATTACCCGATTAATCCTTGAAAAGAAGACTGACTTTTTTGTGTAAAACGATCGTTTTCCCTTTTGAATGACCATAATACTGTTGAACCTTTGTGTGTGGTGTACAGCGTAGCATTTAAGGGGGTTTAGCGTTATTTAGAAACTTTAGAGACTATTCGTAATTGTCACCAGTTCAGTCAATATGCCGTTTTTACCAATAATTCATAACTGTTTGCATAATGTGTGAAAATAAACGGCTCAACCATTATTTTCAACTTGACAGCAAGATTTCAACCCCAATTCTTTATTTTTATGCTGCCGCCATCCGTATTTACAGTTCAAAGTCCGTCCTTTCGTTGTAGACACCGCAAATCAGATGCAAATCTCCTCAGACCGGCGTAATCGCTCCTTGACGGCGCTAATTGAATTCCTTATCGACTCCGAACTCACTCAGAGTGTTGTTTCTGCGGAGTGCTTTGCCCTGAATCCCTCCATCTGCTGCCGTCACATCACCCTCGACGCCAATAACGAACGTCGAGGGGCGTTGTTTGTGTAAATTTCCGTCGAGAATTAATCAATCGTCCGTGCGGTGGCCCCGTCGACCGATTCTTATGTAAATTAGTCGCGTTTTTTCGTGCGAAATGTTGCCTTGCGGTTATTATCGATTCGCTCTCGTAGTAGACGGAGAGATTTTGTTGTTTTGAACTTTGAAAAATCATTTGGGGATTTTGCGTTTGTTTTGTGGTTAAATGATGACTGGG